>JACXGM010016925.1:8867-20070 GCA_016801145.1 Umbra pygmaea
GACACCTTTCTATCAGAACCAGCATAACTGTTTCACCCCCCCCCCCCCACACACACAAGAGGAAAAGCTTCTATCAAGGAATTACTGCAAGAACTCGATGATTTAGAGATTGCCAATCACCTTTTGTCAGTGTAAGCTTTAAAAAAAATACTGTACCTTCTGAAAAAATTAAAATATTAGAAATTTGTCTGTTTGTTTTATCTGCACAAAAATCATCCCCATTCATTTAGAACTTGTATCCTTTGGTTAAAAAGGCACTGCATGATCTATTAAAAAATCAGCAGAAAACATCTGTATTATTTGTTGAAGCACGGAGTACACAACAGCATTTGTGTATTTACAGGTAAAATCTCAAAATTTTTGTGAGTTTCTTTAAAATAAATTGATGTCTGTTTGAATACAATAACACCTAAAAAACTTGATGTCTGTTTCTATACAATAATATCTAATAAACCTTGTGATCAGATCACGCAATGCATAGTAGAAGGTGGCTGCGTATTTAGACCATTTTAAATGGTCTAGCCCCACTCTCCGTCTGTAATTGTTCATTACATGTTCTCTTAATGAGTTCCCCAGAATTAGATGAAGAACATCTGTACACAATATTAGACAGATAATGTTATGGCTGATCGATGTATATTAGTTAGATAACAAGAAACAGTTATTAGTCACAAGCAGAAAAATCTCAGAAAACGTAATGCTTTTCAGAGGGAAGGTTTAAAAATGAAAATGGAACACACACACAAACACACTGTACATTACACACAGCAGAGCCTGCAGAACTTTACTTTATAAGAACAAATTCAATATTGAGTTATTTTCTTACAGTTTTCAAAGTAACTCACCCAGATCTTTTGAAAGTCCCCTGGTATTTCCTTATTCCTTATAAATCAAATCCAGTGGTAAACAGCCTGTCAATTCCGCATGCCATTTTGACATAGCGGGAGGATTGTGAGCCTTCCAATTAATAGCCATGCATTTGTTAGCTGATATAAAGGCTAGGTAACACAGTTTCTTCTGATCACAATATCTATGATTGACATTTACAGGAAAACATTAACAGAGGAGGCTGGGTATAACCTGTAGACATTCTGAAAAAGCCATACTATGTTTAGCTTTTCACAAGGCCATATCGTATATAGGTTGTGATTCTTAAAGGCAATACATAACTTTAACTGCTGGATTAGGGTTGCAAAGTGTCATAAACTTTCCTGTAAATTTCCAGAATTTTCCATGGGATGCTAAGCCTGGGAATTTTGCATAAATTCATCAAAATGTTATTTTATAATGGTGGATCTTTTTGTGGGATACACATAAGGCAATTCTAGGTATTATGACATATTTTGATATATTTCTCGATACAATTAAATTGCACGCCTCTGCATGCACAGGGCACTCTTTCATCACAAGCTGATTCTCAAGATCTTGCACACTAAGGAGATGCTGTTTTTTTATTTATGTTTGTGTCACAATAGAAATATTTTGCACCTTCAAAGTGTTCTGTATGTTGTGTAAAACGAATGGTAAAATCCCAATACAAAAATCTGGAAACATCCAAGGGGGGTGCATATGTATGCAAGGCACTGTATATCCATCTACCGTACATTTAAATTATAGTAATATTAATTTGCATTTATTTCTGTTAATTCCCATATATTCCTGTTAATCCCCTTATATTTCCATTGATTTCCACAGAAAGTTTACACCTCTGAATATTCTCCAAAATGTGCAACACTACACTGGATAAACATATCTTCAAGAATGGATAAGCATTTCCTAAACACTGTATAAATATTTCTTAAAGAATGGATACATACAATTTTGAAAATATCTTCAACAATGGATACACATATCATAAACAATGGATACACATATCTTACCTGGCTGCCGAAATTGCCTTCTTTGTAGCGGAGCTCATAGTTGACAATACCCTCCTTCTCGTAGGCAGGTTCCCAGGTCAACTCGATGCTTGTGTCGGACACAGCGCCAACCTGGAACTTTGTTGGCTGTCCGGGGACTGTGACAGAAGGAGACAAATGTAATGACGGACAGTGATCATTACATGGACACAGTCTGGCCTCTGGTAGGGATTTGAATACATGATGCTGATTGATCCTTTGGGTTAAAAGTGTGCTCAGTTCTCCATCTGTGGTGGATGCATGCCCTAAAAGTGTTGTCTCTATGACTACAACTACTCATGTTCATATATTAAAGAGTCAGAAAAAAATTTTGGCTACTGGTTTTTAAAAGCAATGCAATTAAGCTTAAAAGGGTCCTTGGGAATTGCATACTATATGACGATTTGCGTCCAAAGTCGTCAAAATCACCCAATTTAAAATTGGAATTTCAGGAATAACTAAGGTATATGACAGTGATTCTACTCAAGAGTTTATGCAAAACTTGAAAGACACACACTGCATCTTTAACATGTTCATAGGTAGGCTGAACCCACAAACCTCCTTGTAACACTACGACGTCGATGGGGTCAGAGAATGGCCCGTCACCCACCGAGGTGAATGCCAGGACGCGGATGGTGTAGGTCTCAGATGCCACCAGGCTCTGGATGGTGGTGATGATGCTGTCCTGGACATTGTGGATCTGCCAAAGGCTCATGGGCTGGGACGGGTCCATGGTGTAGTACACCCGGTACCCTTTGATCTGGCCATTGGGCTCCTCGGGTTCGTCCCAGCGAACCATCATCGTGTTCTGAGAGATGATCCGAGCCTGGATGTTGCGAGGCGGGCTGGCTGGGGCTTGTTCTCCGGTTCGGGTCTCGACAGGCTCGCTGGGTGGGCCCTGGCCAATAGTATTGAATGCAGAGACGCGGATCTCGTACTCTGTGTTGGGGTAAAGGCCTCCGATGCTGTAGCGTGTGGTGGTGATGCCGTCCATTGTCTCAAACTTGCTGTCAGGAGACTTGGCTCTGTACTGGATGATGTAGTAAGACACGGGGTCTGGGTTTCCTGAGTCCCAGGTGATGGTGACACTGGTGGCAGTCGTTTCGGTCACCATGGGTGTGCCTGGGGGCTTGGGCAGAGCTGTGGGGGTCAGGGGTGAGGGGTAAGGAAAGGGCTCAGTCAGATGCAGAACAAAAATTATCATAAACATGCAACATCTCAAAGCTGCTTTGATCGTAGCAAAGGAGTTAAGAAGGTGACCCCGGTGACCCCGCCTTACACTTCACGGTGATCTGCGCCACCGCCTCGATGATGCCCAGGCTGCTCATTGCCACGCACGTGTAGTTGGCCGACTCTCGCACGCTGTTGAGCTCCAGAACGTTCCGGCCAACAGGCATCTCATCCTCCGGCGTCAAGTCCTCGGAGTTGATCATCCATTTGACGTAGGGCATGGGCGAGCCTACTGCCACGCATGTGATATTCACACTGCCACCGGGCATGATCTCGTGACTGGTGGGCGGAATGGAAAAGCGGGGGGGTACGCGTCGCACTGGGGGTATGAGGTGAAGGGAAGGAAAAAAGGAAAGAGAGAGGTAACAAGACAAGGCAATGAAAATGGACCCCTTTAACATTCCAACTACAGGCATGACCTCACCGTAGAGAACAACTGAAACTAGATCTAGTACGTTGTTGTAGAACGTACTTTGTAAAATTAAATAAATAAAAATATTTTACTAATAATAATGGGAAGGAATTTAACTAACATAACTGCTTCAACAACAATACAGATTGACATTAAAGCAACGAGTTATAGCAACAAGGTTCCATTGACCAAAATTTGACCCATCACAGCACGATTAAAGACACAAAAATCTATTATGAGTTTCTCATCTTTGAAAACTGAAATGCTAATGGAATATCTACAATGTAGAGTTAACGCCCATAAAAACAGAGTATAATATTTGAGAGAGTACTGTATGATCTATATACCATACAGTAAACAGGAACATACTGTCCTCTCAGCCACACACACAAAAAAAACAGGTAGTTGACCATTATAGGCTGCTGCCACGGCACAGGAAGAAGTTAGGTCCTCATGCACCTGATTGGTCAACAGGCTCATGGTCTCATCCCTAATGGTGCCTTCTAGCTGAAGATGAGAAACTTTAATCAGATTTTTGTGGTTTAGGTAAGATCCACTGGACAAAGCCTTGTTAAGATCAACGTTTCCATTGATAGATGCAGCTATCATTTCCACAGACAGCATGCATAGTAGATCAAGGTAAATCAAGGAGGAAATCATAAGTAACAAGATATAAAATTGAGATAAAATGCATTGAGGAATATAACTTAAGGGTCGCTAGCATGCCCAGACAAAGACGACCGGAGAGTAAAAGAGAAGATAAAGGAAAGATCGCGCAAGGAAACGAGAAACAGAGAGAGAGAAGGGAGGGTGGAGGGGGGGGACCCACTTCACTGCTGTGTAAGCTTTTTTTTCTCCAGCCAATGTGACCTAATGTGACAGTTAGGACATTGTCACATCACAGTCCTGGCAGAAGTTACACAGAATAAGTATAGAAACAAAGAGGTAGAGTGCAGAGTTGCAAAATTCAGGGAACTTTCAATTAATCCCCTGGTTTTCCAGAAACCTTGGTTGAAGGATTCCGTATGTCGTGTTTAATTTCTCTTGACTCTCAGAATCTTCCGACCTAGAATTTCGTGAAAAACAGTTTTGAATGTCCCCGGGATATTGCAACACCAGTAGTGTGTTTCTAAAAGGACAGAGAAAGATAGCTGTAGTAGGGGTAGCTAGAGTTACTATCACAAGTTTGTAAGAGTCAGGAAACAGAGCAACAGAAAGGAAAGAAAGAGGCACAATATATGGAGGTGTAGGATGGAAGACAACTGTCAATGTTTCCAATGGTCCTAAAAAGTTGATCATAGGATTGAGAGGTGTGTTAGGCAGTAGGTTGGCTTTATGTTGATAGTGTATGTGTGTGTACTGGACAGACAGAATGTTTATGAGTCTATGAGGATCATGCAACATCGGCCTTGGAATGGGAGAGAAAGATAAGTAGAACATTCAAATAACAAAAAACAAATACGGATTGGGTAAGAATTAGTAATTTGTAATGAGGAATATGTGATGAGGACTGTATAATGAGGAATATGTGATGAGGACTGTGTAATGAGGACTGTGTAATGAGGGCTGTGTAATGAGGACTGTGTAATGAGGACTGCGTAATGAGGAATGTGTAATGAGGACTGTGTAATGAGGACTGTGTAATGAGGACTGTGTAATGAGGACTGTGTAATGAGGAATGTGTAATGAGGAATGTGTAATGAGGAATGTGTAATGAGGAATGCGTAATGAGGAATGTGTAATGGGGAATGTGCAATGAGGAATGTGTAATGGGGAATGTGTAATGAGGACTGTGTAATGAGGAATGTTTAATGAGGAATGTGTATTGAGGAATGTGTAATGAGGAATATGTAATGAGGAATGTGAAATGAGGAATGTGTAATGAGCAATGTGTAATGAGCAATGTGTAATGAGGACTGTGTAATGAGGACTGTGTATTGATGACTGTGTAATGAGGACAGTGAAATGAGGACTGTGTAATGAGGAATGTATTGTATAAGAGCTGAAACTCAGACTTAGGAACAGACCGACAGGCAGAATGACAGATAACAGACAAGAAGGCAGGACAAGAGGCAGAACAGACCAGAGAAGACTAAAGGGACAGACAAATGATACACTGACAGCCACCGGGACTGATTGTAAACAGGCCCAGTTAGGATGTTGGGAGGTAGAGGTCAGGGCTGAGGAAGAGTTTCAGGGGGTGGGAGAGTGGGCTGAGAACAGAAGTGGGACAGATTAAGGAGATTGGAATTCTGGCCAAAAGTAAACAAAAATATGGCTTAAAGTGGGTTCGAGGTCTCACACACTGGGGCTTCAGATCTGACATTCCACCCCAACTGCTCTAAAGATTGTGTAGAGGAAACACACTGTGCATTAGAAACGAACTGTGCATTAGAAACACACTGTGCATTAAAAACACACTGTGCATTAGAAAGAAACTGTGCATTTGAAACACACGGTGCATTAGAAACACACTGTGCAATTGAAACACACGGTGCATTAGAAACACACGGTGCATTAGAAACACACTGTGCATTTGAAACACAGTGCATTAGAAACACACGGTGCATTAGAAACACACGGTGCATTAGAAACACACAGTGCATTTGAAACACATGGTGCATTTGAAACACACTGTGCATTTGAAACACACTGTGCATTTGAAACACACTGTGCATTACAAACACACTGTGCATTACAAACACACTGTGCATTACAAACACACTGTGCATTACAAACACACTGTGCATTACAAACACACAGTGCATTTGAAACACACTGTGCATTACAAACACACTGTGCATTACAAACACACTGTGCATTACAAACACACTGTGCATTACAAACACACTGTGCATTTGAAACACACGGTGCATTTGAAACGCACTGTGCATTAGAAACGCACTGTGCATTAGAAACGCACTGTGCATTAGAAACGCACTGTGCATTAGAAACGCACTGTGCACTAGAAACGCACTGTGCACCAGAAACGCACTGTGCACCAGAAACACACTGTGCACTAGAAACACACTGTGCACTAGAAACACACTGTGCACTAGAAACACACTGTGCACTGGAAACACACTGTGCACTAGAAACACACTGTGCACTAGAAACACACTGTGCACTAGAAACACACTGTGAACTAAAAACACACTGTGCATTAGAAACAGACTGTGCACTAGAAACACACTGTGCACTAGAAACACACTATGCACTAGAAACACACTGTGCATTAAAACACACTGTGCATTAGAAACACACTGTGCATTAGAAACGCACTGTGCATTAGAAACACACTGTGCATTAGAAACACACTGTGCATTAGAAATGCACTGTGCATTAGAAACACACTGTGCATTAGAAACACACTGTGCATTAAAAACACACTGTGCATTAGAAACACACTGTGTCGATCCAAATGGGATTCACTGCTGGTATAAGATAACTTAGAAAGGTTTTCCCTCTGGGAGAGCACCATTCCTTCAGCTTACAGCACACATATTTTAAAAGGATGTACCTGTGTTTATACTCCACCAAGCATGCATATCAATAAAGTAACTCTGGGATGTAATCAATAATACATAAACCAAACTTGTGCCCAAGGAGACATCCACAACACGTTAATCTCCTCCAATCAGAATCAGAACGACAGAGGCAATTGATTGGTCACAGAATCGTGGCATTAAATTACCGTTTACAGTAAGTGTAAAATTATTAATTATGCATGTGTTCACACCAATTTTTCTGATTTAGTTGAGCGTGAACGGTGGTGATCTTGTGTAGATGCTACACACCCCCACATCAATACTTTCCCAGAGTAACTAAGAAAAAAACGACTTTAGTAATAATGTAATCTGTTTAATTTAATAACTCAGTGGGACAAAACCCGACAGCTCGAGCCAGAGATCTATAAAGTGAAAGGAATGGCTATGCTATCTTGTGTGTTACTACACATTTCCCTTCAAGGGGAGTACTTAAATGAGTACTGCGTTTAACTGAAGTCAATGATATCTAAAATGTATTAAGTAAAGAAAACCAAATAAAACTTAACACCATGGCACATTTTTAACATAAATATATTTCCAAATGTGGCTTCTACTTTGTAAAATGAAAGGAAAGCAGGCACAATATTCCCAGGAAGTGACACAATGCTGGCAAAACAGTGACATGGCACTGAGTCAAGGACATTGAGTTGTTGATAATACAGATAGATGGCACAACAAATGCCTTTCATAAGAGGTCATGTCTGAATCACAAATAACCTTCCACTAAATCTGTTAGAAGGCAAAAGAGGGTGGACCCATGTGGTAACAAATTTGACCTGTTTTCCTAAGTCATGGATGTTTGTCCTGATCATCTGTCGGGTACTGTTATGGATTGACTCTATCTATCATATAACGTCCGGTCAATCTTATGACAGCTGGTCACTCTAATAACAGCTGGTCACTCTAATGACAGTTGGTCACTCTAATAACAGCTGGTCACTTTAATTACAGCCGGTCACTCTAATTACAGCTGGTCACTCTAATGACAGTTGGTCACTCAAATGACAGCCAATCACTCTAATGACAGCTGGTCACTCTAATGACAGTTGGTTACTCTAATAACAGCTGGTCACTCTAATGACAGTTGGTTACTGTAATAACAGCTGGTCACTCTAATGACAGTTGGTCACTCTAATAACAGCCGGGCACTCTAATGACAGCCGGTCACTCTGAAGACAGCCGCGCACTCTAATTATATCCGATCATGCTAATGACAGCTGATCACACTAATGTTAGCCAAAATGTTTTTACATTTTACTCAATTAGAAGATGGTTTTATCCACAATGACTAACAGTATGGATCACTCTTAGTGCATTGATGACTCTTACAGTACCAATCGCTCTTATAATAGTCAATAACTCTTATTCTGTCCGATCACTCCTATGACAGCCGGTCACTCTTAAAACAGCCATTTTGTAGTGCACTTCCAGTGAAGTATAGGCCATAACAGTCCCTCCCCAAAAAGGGCTTTTGTAGAACAAAGGTGAAAAGAGCAGCCCATTGGTCACACAAGCATGCATGGGTGTGGTTATGGCATCAGTGACAGAAAGCAGTCTACCCACAAGGCCTGACACGACAGAAACAGTGCAGTCCCAAAATGTCACCAAGCCCATCCAAACATGCCGTTTGCGTGGTTTTGGACACATACACACAAACCATAGAACTAGTACCTAACTAAGAACACACAGAACCACTCATTCTGAATGGCATTGACAACACATTTGTGTGGGTGTGATCAAGATGTTTTGGAACATAGTTTTTGTTTTTGTTTTTCGAAGGCTTTAAGGCCAACGGTACTGAACGCCACATTGTATTGACTCACACAATTTAAATTCCATTGCAATATCAGAAAAGTCAATGCAAAATCCAAACTGTATGAATTGTTCGGACCTTCTCTCCTTTGGGGCAAGGGACGGCCAATGGAGCGGGAGCATTGGTGTTTTGGTGAATGAGGCATTTACAGAGGATACTTTCACACTTCCCTACCTTTGAGAATTTAGACCCTACTGTTACAAGTTCTGTAATATATAGCCAGAGGTATGTGGAAACCTGCCCATCACGCCCATATGAGCTTGTTGGACATACCATTTAAAAACCATGGGTATTAATAAGGAGTTGCCCCCTCCCCCCACCTTTGTGTCTATAACAGCCGCCCACTTTTGTGAGTAGGCTTTCCACAAGATTTCTGACTGTTTCTGTGGGAATTTGTGCCCATTTCGCCAAAAGAGCATTTGTAAGGTCAGACACTGATGTTGGATGTGAAGACCTGGCTCAAAATCACTGTTACAATTCATCCCAAAGGTGTTCAATGGTGTTGTCGTCAGGGCTCTGCAGGCCACTCGTGTTCCTCCACACCAAACTCGTCAAACCACACTTTGTGCACAGGGAAACAGTCATGCTGGAACAGGAGAGGGCCTTCCCCAAATCAGTTGCCAAAAAATTTGAAGCACAACATTGTCTAAAATGTGTTTGTATCCTGTAGCATTCAGCCGAGCCCAAACCCTGAAGAACAGCCCCAGTACATTCCTCCACGATTAGTGGGGTGTCAGATGGCTCAGTGGTTAGGGAGTCATCCTTGCCAAATGGCATTGTGTCCTAGAGCAAGGCTCTTTACCATATGTCCCGTTATTCACTGTAAGTGGCTCTAGATAGGAGCGTCTGCTAAAATGTTGATATACACATACTTTTGGATATACAATACTATATATATATTGTACATCCCCTGCCTGGGAAAATGTGTGTAACAATATGCATTCTACTATTTCTAGCATGCATCAAATCAACAATTTTATAACTTCTAAACCTATATATTTTTCAACTCAAATAATGTCTACCCTCAGAATGTCTTTTTGTTTAAAACAGTGGTTCAACGTGGTTCAACGTAAATGCTGCTCTGGTCGTCATTTGTACAAGTAAATGTCTCATCTGTCAGCCAGTATCATGCTCCTCCTTGTGAAGCGATTCTACTCGTTACACATAACCCAGCAAATAAAAAAAGAATCCCAAATGCATTGACACGTCTCCTCATTCACAAAGACCAGGAACCCAACCGGCTCATATAGAATAGTGACCATAAAAGACCACTCATTTGGACTTGGGGACAAAGATTAAATCCTATTTCAAGCCCCAATGTGGAGAGAAAGAGAACCCGAGATGTGTTACAGTGGACCGAGGTGAAGAATCAGTTAAGAGAGAACGCCAGACTACTGCACCAAATCTGGGTGGAGGGGCAGGGGGGACTCAGTGCCAAAATGGAGGTCAGAGGAAGGCGGACATTATCGGCCATTTTGGTGAGGCGGACATTATCGGCCATTTTGGTGAGGCGGTCTGTACTGCCCCAAAATGAAGGTTGGAAGCCAAAATAATGTGCAGCCTTTAGTGTCACCTTGAAGCTGAGATTACACCCTGTTGGTGCCCGAAGGGCTGATATTGAGATCCTTTAGTTACACTTGAAGAACGAGGCCAAGCACATTTACATAGGAACAGTGGGGGGGTACCCATATTAACCAACCAATGCAAAATAGTCTATGGGTGGCTCATCAAAATGGAAATTATAAGGTAAGGGATACTGACAGAAATCCTGTCTGTTTGTATGATAAAAGCAAACAGGAGGTTCAGACCGTTTCAAAGTGCTTCGCTTTTAATGTCTTACAAGTAAAAGACATTGATGCCTCAGCTCGTTGTGAACATTAGAAGTCCGATTGGAACGATTAGCTCAATTTGAAAGTAAATATAGCCCTGTTTCGTGCCAAACAAATGTCTTAAAATATATGTGGTTTTGAGGGGAGCTATCCTCTTTAGGCCTCCGTTAAAACATATACTTGGGAAACGGAACGCTTCCACTTTGGCCAGGGAGAATAAAGGTGTAATCTAGCTTTCTTTCCCAACAGTTACACACAAATGCACAGCAGGTCATGCAAGCACATCAAGAACAAGGCAGGTGCACGTGCAGACGTCTACATGCAACAGCATAAACAGTACAGTCTTCCTGCATCACTGACAATCCAGATCACATTCAAATAATACTTCTACAGACCAACTACATGTATACATATAAATACATTTATACATATATATATATATATATATATATATATATATATATATATATATA
>JACXGM010016926.1:0-20103 GCA_016801145.1 Umbra pygmaea
AACACTTAAGCCTGTCAAAATAACTAACCGAAATCCAACGATCATATAATTAGAAGACGATTATATAATTTCACCTTAAAGTTTTCTTCTTCATTGGCTCCTATGGCGAGGAAAATGCTTAAGGTGATTTAATGTACCTAAACAACGATCAATATTAACCAAATTTCTCTCTCATATTGCTCATCATAACCACTGAAAAATATAAAAACAACTAACCCAAATTCCAATTATTTTATATATTTTTTATTTTGCTGATCCGAAAAATGATCCGATCCGTGACTCTGATCCGAAAACCGATCCGATCCGTGAGTTTCATGATCCGTTGCACCCCTAGTATATAGTTAAGATGGTACCCTACAATTAAATTGTCATGTTTTTTTTGGTCTACTTTTTGGTGAGGTGGCATTAGGCCTGGGCAAAAAATCTATAAAATGAATTAATTCGATTTTTTTGTTGCGGGCATAACGCTACAGCAAGCGACAACATGGCTACAGGTGAGAGTGGAAAGTTTGTTCCCATGAAAGGAATAAAATCACCGAAGCGGTCACTTTGCACATAGCCAAAGACATGGTACCCATATATACCATGGAGAAGACGGGGTTTATTAATTAGATTAAAACCTTAGACCCCAGATATGAGCTACCCAGCCGCAAGTACTTCCGTGAAGTCGCCTTGCCCCAGCTGTACAACAACACACGAAAGAAAGTGAGCAGAGAACTGGAGGAACTGTCCTTTTATTCGGCAACATCCGACATGTGGTCCAGTCGGACTATGCAACCTTATGAGTTTAACGGTGCATTTCATTAACAATGCGTGGGATTTGCGGAGTATTTCCCTCCAAACGTCATACTTTCCCGATGACCACACCGGTGAACTTGTTGCTAAGGGACTGAGAGACGCTCTCGACTGCTGGAACCTGTCTGAGGATCGTCTATGCTGCATGACAACTGACAGAAAGACAGAGGTGTTGCCTCTTTACGTTGTTATTTAAAATTCTATGCAAAGTGCAATTAAAGACAGTATTTTTTCTGTTTTTGGTTTGAAAAATGTAATTCTGCTAAGAGTAAGATGCAGTGCATGTTCATGCCATGTATCCCTGTATGTTGTTGCATTGTTTGGGCCAGATACAATGAAAAATGTCACGGTCTAGTTTTCCTCAGATTTGAATGTATTGTTAATGCTTTACATTTGTCTTGCTTTTGATTATATAAAAGCAAAATTTGCTTTAAGTTGTCTGTCGTTTTTACTTATTTCTTTCCTTAATAAGTAAGGGGGGGATAATCGGAAAAAAATCGTAAATCGAATTAAAAAATATAAAATCTGAGATTTTATTTTTAGGCCATATCGCCCAGCCCTAGGTGGCATTAGGTCCCACAAGCTTCATATTGACCACTGGCCTCACTGTGCCCACAAGCTTCATATTGACCACTGGCCGCACAGTGCCCACTGGCCTCACAGTGCCCACAGGCTTCATATTGACCACTGGCCACACAGTCCAAGTACCAGCCTTCTGGCAAAGGCAACCAGATTGTCAGCCAAAATTGCGTGATACCCAGAAAAAGGTCAGAAAAAGCATTCTTCTGGATACTTTTCCAAATAGGCCGTGGTTGTGGAGGTTGTATCTGATGGTGCTTTTTGAAACCTGGTGACCCCAAGATGCCACCAAGGCCTGCAATTCTTTCACAGCGATTCTTGGGGATTTTGTTGCTTCTCTCACCATCCTCCTCCCTATCCTGGGGGCCAAAATGCATGTGTTCTCTACCAGTGAGGTTTTCAACTGTTCCATAAATTTTGTAATAATTGCTCTGAGAGTGCTCAGTGGTATATTTAATTGTGTGTGGATCTTTTTGTAGCCATTACCAGATTTACGAAGGTCTACAACCAGTCTATTTTTTAATTGCCAGTTTTCTTGTTTTCTTCATGTTGTTGGATGACAGAGATATTGCCTGCGTGTTACCTAGTTTTTAGACCCTAGTGGAACAGGAGGTGGAATAAGTGGAATTAAATAAATAAGTGGATTAGTAGAATTTTATAATTGGTTTAATATTGGTACCTGTTAATAACAATAACTTTTAAGGGTGCCTTTGAGTGTGAAACCTTGATTTCGAGGACATTGAGTTTTAAAGGGGAGCTATGCAGTTTGGCCCATTTCTTCGCTGTTTTCACGCTTTTTGCTAGCAGATTTCTTCTTAGAGCTCCCCCTACAGCTTCGGAATAGATATATGGTGGATATAAAAAGTGTGACTCTTTCTATAATCAAGCGTTGTATGGGACATATAAATTGCTCCAATAAAATCAATTTCTGTGTCACGCCAAATTATTCTGCTCAGCTCGCCACATTGGTGTCAAAAATGGGATTAGCTATCGGAAGAAGATGGAGAGAGAGATTAATGAACTAGAACGAGCATTAGAGCAGACCCAGGAGCATTTAAGGAACCTGACACAAAAAAAGATGAAGCCTGCTCAACATGGAAGCTACCTAATATGTCCGGATGATTCCAGCGCCCCGCAGTTACCTGATCGGGTACTACCATGCCACGCCCACAACCCAGAGCTACTACAAGCAACATGCTACCTGCTAGCAGTCCTGACTTACAGCAACCCCTGCTTTATGTGCCCAGCCTGCCACGCCCTGCCACTACCATGCCGAGGTCAACAGCCAAACTGCCCAAGTACAACGGAATGATGCAGCTAGAGCCCTACCTCTCACAAGTCCACCGGCCCGACATAGCGGCTGGAGCAATGAGGAGGCTGCTACTCACCTGGCCCTGGCATTAGAAGGGGAAGCAGTGCAGGTGCTTCTTGACCTAGCTCCAGCGGAACAACAGGACCTCCAGGCCCTGACCACGGCACTGGAAAGGCGATTTGGGCAGCGACTATTCGCGGATCAGAGCAGAGAGCAACTGGCCAACCACCACCGTCAAGGGGATGAAAGCCTGGGCACCTTTGCTACAGATGTGCAGCTGCATGCCCGACAAGGTTACCCCCAATTCCAAGTGGCTGCGCAAGAGGAGCTGGCCCTTCACGCCTTCCTGTGGGGACTTACACCAGAAAAGTTGCGCCAACATGTCTGCCTCACCAGGCCCAGACCCTCGACGAGGCACTTCATGAGGCACTTCATCAGGCTTCGGTTAGCTGACTGTGATGAAGGTGAAGAGATAGAAGAGGTCTGCCAGGTTCTGCCTCACTCAACCAAGTCGATCACGGCACCAGGCCCCGCCTCCCCGGTGACGCTTCCCCTGGTCCACAGACCGGTGTTACAGATGCGATGAACCTGGGCACATAGCCCGCGACTGCCCAGCACCAGCGCCGAACGCCAGATCTGCTCAGCCAGGGGGAAACGATGGAGGAGTGGTCTAATGAGGGGTTCACCACTCCGGTCTCCAACACCTCTCAAAGGCCGATGCACTGTGGTCGGCCACCTTGGACACACCAGAGGACTATACCTGAACTGTCGACTGGACGGCCAAACCTGTCAAGCCCTGGTGGACACGGGGTCTACCATTTCCTTGGTACGACCTGGCATCTTGCCAGATACTACGAAACCACTTTGCAAGGCTTGGTTTCCAACCACCACGCAGATGGTTACGGTGACAGGAGAAACGGCGGGCATGAAGGGGAGGAAGCAACTACAAGTCCGGCTGCATGAGATCTGGCTGGCCGACATCCGGGACCCGTGCATCATTGACCTGGACCTGCTGAATCACTGGGGCGCCTGTGTTGATGTGTCAAGGGAAGCTATTACTCTTGGCACAGAGACTGTGGCACTCCAATCCGGCCAAAAAGAGGACAAGCCCAAGGGCCATCGAGCCATTTGTTGAGCGTTAGCCAGAGAGGCTCAACGGACCAGAGAGCTAACCAAGCTATCTACTGCCAGTAACTCCATACAGCCTCAGCCCGCCCCAGCTCCGATTGCTATGCTTGCTGCCCATCCATCCACTGAGACGACCAAAGCTATACATGACCTAGGGCAATGCAGTAGTAACGGTCTCAAACCACAGCAGCAGCAACAGGTAAAGTGTCTCCTCAATGAATATACAGACATTTTTGCTGCCAAAGAAGAAGACAGCACACAGACAGCGTTGGTCCAGCATGCCATTGAGACTGGGTCCGCCCAGCCCATTCGTCTGCGCCACCATCGACTGTCTCTGGTCAAACAACAGGCGGCAGAGAACAAGATTCGTGAGATGGCTGTAGCTAAAGTGATTGAACCTTCCGACAGCCCGTGGGCAGCTCCAGCTGTTTTAGTAAGGAAGAAGTATGGCAGCTGGCGGTGCTGTGTGGACATCCGATGTCTAAACGACGTCGACAAGAAAGACTCGTACCCTCTTCCACGCATTGATGAAGCCCTTGACTACATCGCAGGGTCCAGCTGGTTCAGCTCCCTCGACATGCGCAGCGGTTACTGGCAGGTGGAGCTGGCCCCCGATGCAAGACCAAAAAACGCCTTGACCATTGGGCAAGGGCTGAGGCAGTTTCGTGTCATGCCATTTGGACTCTACAATGCACTGGCTACATTTGAACGGTTGATGGAGAAGGAGCTGGCAGACATTCCCCGGAGCCGCTGTGTGGTCTACCTCGATGATTTGCTGGTGCATGCAAATGACTTTGACAGAGTCCTGTTTAATCACAGAGAGGTATTCAACGCCATCTGTCATGTAGGACTGCGTTTGAACCCTGAAAAATGCCGACTGCTGGCGAGGGAGACAGCGTTTCTGGGCCATGTGGTCAGTGCTCGCGGTGTCGCTACTGACCCAGCTAAGGTGGCTGCCATATGAGACTGGCAAACCCCTACTAACATCAGTGAGCTGAGCAGTTTTTTGGGCCTGGGTTCATACTACTGCTGTTTCATCAAGAACTTCGCCACGATCGCGAGTCCCCTCTATGAGTTGACCCACAAGGACCAGCCATTCATCTGGGATGATTCCTGTGCCGAGGCCTTCAAAAAACTCAAGGTGACCCTGACCGAAGCTCCAATCCTGGCCTATCCCGACACTCACCAGTCGTTCATTGTAGACACAAACGCCAGCAATGTGGGGATCGGGGCTGTGCTCTCCCAGGAGGGGAAGGAGTGGAAACGTGCAGTGGCCTACTACAGCCGCTCCCTGAACCGCAGAGAAAAATTACTGTGTGACCCGACGGGAGCTACTGCCGGTGGTCAAGGCGCTACGGCAGTTCCAACCATATCGGCACCGTGCCTGGTTCCTGGTCCGCACAGGCCATGCCTCACTCACCTGGCTTATGAACTTTAAACATCCTGAAGGCCAAGTGGCTCTGTGTTTGGAGGCCCTACAGGAGTATGACTTCGAGATCCAGCATCGGGCGGGCCTACACCATGGAAATGCAGATGCACTCTCCCAACGTCCCTGCATGGCTGCTGAGTGCCGTTACTGCCAACGACAGGATGAAAGGGACCAATTAACGCCAATGGTGACAGTTGCACAGGCTGCCAACAGTGAGGAGGGGTGGCTTTCCCTGAGCCCTAAACAGTTAAAGCAGCAGCAGGAAGCAGACAAGACCCTGCTGTTGGTGAGAAGCTGGCTAGAGATGTAACAGCGCCCCAAGTGGACAAGTGTGTCAGCGATGGGGCCCGAAGTAAAGGCCTACTATTCCCAATGGGGCAACTTGGAGCTCCATGACAGGGTGGCATATGGAGGCCATGACCTGCTGCAGTTGCTGGTGCCTTGTGTACTGCGGCCCCAGGTCCTCCAGCTTGTCCATAGCTCAGTGGGGGCGGGGCACTACTGGAATGCCAAGACCCTCCACCGCCTTAGGAGACGGTTTTACTGGCCTGGCTGTGGACAAGATGTGGAGCTCCACGTGCACTACTGTGACACCTGCACTGCCCAGAAGGGGCCATCGCAGCGCTCCCATGCCCCACTGCAGCAGTACTTAGTGGGGGCCCCGATGGAGGGAGTGGGAGTGGACATTCTTGGACCTTTTCCGGTCACGGACTCTGGCAACCGCTACGTTCTCGTGGCCATGGACTATTTCACAAAGTGGCCCGAAGCCTACCTTGTGCCAGATCAGAGTGATACCACGACCGCCGAGAAGCTGGTAGAGGAGATGTTTACACGCTTTGGGGTCCCGGTTGAGCTTCACAGTGACCAAGGGTGGAACTTTGAGTCTAAAGTCTTCAGTGAGGTTTGTCGGCGGCTCTGCGTGGACAAAATGAGGACAACGCCGCTCCACCCACAGAGTGACAGGTTGGTGGAACGCTTTAACCAAGCTTTCCATCTTCACCAGTCATCATCAGCGAGACTGGGATAGACACCTGCCCTTGTTCCTGTGGTCCTATCGGACTGCCGTCCAGGAGTCTAGCCAGTGTACACCTGCCGCACTGATGTTCGGGCGAGATCTTCAGACCCGAGTGGATCTGGTGTTTGGGGCTCCGCCAGAGCCTGAGATTGCTGGCGGAATGGAGATGGAATATTACCGTCCACTGAGGGATCGCCTAGAGGTGGTCCATGACTATACTCGTGGAGACCAAGCTAACTCTGGAGCACAACAGAAACAGGCCTATGACACCAGAGGCCGAGGACAAGCACTCCAGCTGGGGGACAAGGTCTGGGTTTACTGCCCCACCTGCAAGAAGGGTGTTTCTCCTAAGCTCCACAGTCATTGGCAGGGGCCCGTCGAGATCTTGGGGCGGCTGTCAGAGGTGCTTCACAGGGTGTGCATGCCTGGCAACAGGCACACAGTGGTGCTGCACTGAGACAGGCTTTCACCATACCACCCCCTCACTCCGGTTGTTGCTGGTGGGTAGGACAACAGTCCCCTGTGTGCCAATCCTTGTGACTTGTCATCGAGTGCACGCTCTGTGAGCCCCAGGCGTCCGGTTCGACAGCGGCAGCATCCCGGACACTTGAAGGACTTTGTGCTGAGTGATGGGGTAGTCAGGGATGACTGACCCCTCAAGTGGGGGCTATGTAGCGATCTGGGTGCTCACTAATCACAAACTGCATTGTAGTCAGGGAGTGCAAGGGATTATGGGTAATTCACTCTTCTGTGCTAAAAACTGTTATTTTTAAAAAGTGTTATGTTACATGATTATGCCTTGTTAATGGGATTAACGTTGTGGTTATTTAACTGTTGAGTAATTGTTATAAGGTGATGGGGAGAGTGAAAATTATCTAAAAAGTGTGCCTACCATGACTGAGAATTGTATGGCCAAAGATGATGCTCAATGTTGATATTTGAAAGGAGTCATAAAAACTGTGACTCTTTCTATAGTGAGCGGTGTACGGGACATAGAAATTGCTCCAATAATATAAATCTCTGTGTCATGCCAAATTCTTCTGCTCAGCTCGCCACAATATTAAGAAGTTATATTAAAAGTTTGTTTTTTGGTCTTCCAATAATCGTTAATCGGTATCGGCCTTGAAAAATCATTAAAAATCATTATCAGCATAACATCATAACATCTTAGCCCCAGATGTTATGCTGCAATAGTTTATGTGCCGGGGGACTAGGGTTTTATATATTCATTTTGGGGTCAGAGCTGTGTCAAGGTACTAGATCCAAGGTATGCCCACTCTAATGTTCCTGATGTCATGTTCATCCTAGGAGGACCCTAGGAACATGTGACAGGACCATGTGGCCTGATGACTCCTTCCTGTCCCCTTCCTGTGCCCGGCCCGCTGCTGTGCTGGATCCCATCTCACTGCGGTTGATGATCCCGTTTTCCACCCGATGACGCCAGCCTTCATCTCCAGGCGGCTTCATGGTCTTCCTTCGCAAGACCACCGAACTGTATTGATGCTACATAAAGACTATGGTCATAGTCCACCCATCATATCTTCATTGCTGGACAATAATTGAACACCGTTTGACCTTATTACAATGGGCTGTGTACCTTCAGATCCCCCACCCGGTACAGCCAGAAGAGGACTGGCCACCCCCTTGAGTCTGGCCTCTCTCTAGGTTTCTTCCTAGGTCCCTCCTACTAGGGAGTTTTTCCTCGCCACTGTGCATCACTTGTGTTGCTTGCTTTTGGGGGTCTCGGGCCAGGTGTCTGTCAAAGCACTTTGTGACAACTGCTGTTGTAAAAAGGGCTTTATAAATAAATTTGATTGATTGATTGATTGCTCAGTCGACCTCTACTGTAAACCCTAGAGATGGTTGCGCGACAAAATCCCAGAAGATCAGCACGTTCTGAAATACTGTCACCAACAACCATGCCACATTCAACGTCACTTAAATCCCCTTTCTTCCACATTCTGATGCTTGGTTTGAACTTCGACAGATGGTCTTGACAATGTTGACATGCCTAAATGCATTGATTTTATGCCACATGATCGGCTGAGTTGAACAGTTGTACCTAATGTAGTGGCAGGTGAATGTAAATTGTGGTAAGAAAAGGATGAGATCATTTTGGAATTACCTGGATTTCTGCATAAGTTGGTCATAAATTTGATCTGATCTAAATCACAACAACTGGCAGTCTGCTAAAACTAATAAGAGACAACCCATGCAGAAAACTACAGAGAAAACCTGAAAGACAACCTGTAATCTGCAAGAAACTTGGCATTCGGAAAAAGATTCCAGCAGGTCATAAACCCCCAAGATGCCCCTACCCAATAGACTAAATCCTAAACGGGTGAATACTATGCAAACAATAAGGATTTGTTTTAAATTGTAAATAAGAATGTTTCTATTCAAAAGTTTCACTTTGTATTTATAACATTTTTGCAACATGGATTTCACACACGGGCAATGCCAGCCCAGAAGTGTATAGTGAAAAAGTCCATGTAACTACTCCAAGAACGACTGAACGTCTCATTTGGACAATATTGTTTTTCCCTGGTAACGGAATAAACAGCTTCAATAATATAATGAACCTACAATTGTTACAATTAGGTTGATGAAAGCTATAAAATACGTGCACTTTAAGCTTTACAAATCATCAATAACTGCAGTATATGTATGCCCTAGCTAATTGTTTTAAATAAACCAACTACCTACTGTATGCAAACGCTGCACCTAAACCTTGACTGGACACAAACATCTTACCTTTATCTGAGTTTCCAGAACAGCGCCGTGACCAGCTACTAGAAGAATGCAGATCATTTTTCACCTTCAATTTATAAATCGCTTGTGTCAAATTGGTTTACCTGTCTAAGCCAGGATACAGTACAGTAAGCTACGACTAAGTCATAGTTGTTTGTTTAGTGCTAAAGTTCAAGCAGTGAAATTGTATTGTACACGTCAAATGTGACGTGTTAACACGTCGACGTAGTTGCGAATCCTTAAAGAGCCAGTGTCATGTAAATCTAGCGTAATTTTGTCAATTGCGCAACTGCACACCAGAGAACGCTACTTCCTAAAAGCACCCACTTTGTGTCACATTTAGAATATGTTTAAGGGTAATGGTTAAGGTTAGGCTTAACATTAGGGGAAGGGTTATGGATAGGATTAGGGTTAGGGTTTGTAGATAGTTTGTTAAAATGTTGTTGATAGTCTGCAGATAATCTGTAGAGCATCTACAGATACACTTTATTTTTAGAGTCCAAAAAGTGTAAGAGCTGTATTCAAATATAGGAGTCGGAGTGCACATACATATTCATACTCCACAACACCCAAAATTATTTTCATTGAGATAAAATATGAAATCAATTAAAGCAGTAAGATCATATGAATACTTTATATGTATATTATGACATGTATAACATTCAGAAGGACAACTGGCAGCCATATTACAGTAGATTCAATATAAAGTAAACAGAGACCCCATGCATTAACTGCTCAATCATGACGTTCAATTATGATTTACCAGTACAAAAATCCTTTATTACATCATCACAATATTATGTAATCCATTTTCTGCTGACATCTTTAGAAAAAGTGCTGCACCAGTTCTGGAAGTATAGGCATCTGATACTGTAGATGTGTCAAATGTAAAAGTAGTGTACATACATAACAATAAACATATTTCCTAAAATGAAGCGCATTTTTGTCAAAAAGGTAAAAAAGCAACAACGATAAAGGTATTTACATAACAGCTGAAGTGATACATGAAGAAAATCTTGTCTTAGAGAAGATCACATGGTTTTTCTAATGTAAAATATGGCAATTTAATTACCAATCTTTACAATTTTTTTCATGAAGGGTTTGTATTTAAGTGACTTTTCTTAATGTTTAAGATATAATGTATATTCACTTGTTTATTATACTAGTCCTACAGTAAGACATTCCTTTTCCACATTCTGTTCTGAAAGCCTTCCACCCCTCTGATCTTCATTGAGGGTCTGCACTTCCTGCTCCAACAATGCCATTCTGTCTGAGATGGTTCCTCAGTGTCTGATTTTTAGATTTCCAGTCTTCTACCTGGGAAAATTAGAGACCCTATTACAGGTGTTTTGGGGGTAAAGCTTTCCTAAGGTGTGGCAGTTTTTAACATTTATTCCTGAACATAAGTAGAACCTATTACAAAGTGTGAAACCATTTTTAGTTGTGACTTACTTCCTGTCTTAACAATTGGTTATCCATTCTGAGCCTCTCCAAGTTGCTTAGGTCCTCCCCTAGTCTGGGGTTGTTCTGCCGAAGTTCCTGGATATAGTCACAAGCTTTGGACAAGATTCCACCTTTACTCTGGAACAAAACACAAGCACCTTAAATAGGGCCAGGACAGATAGATACAGGAGCTATTTTCCTAATAATGAAACAAAAAAAGTTGAGCGCTTAGTTATTTATAGTGATGGAACAATTGATAACGGAGATCCAATGCAGTTTTCAAAGCAGTTATTCGACACAATGAGCCCGTTGTATCAGCTTCACAACACCACGTGATTGGTCAAGTTGAAGCTTTGGACGTCACATGAGCCTTTGACTGACAGGTGTTGAAGCGTTTTAGTTTGATTAAAAAGAATTGGTGCATTACCACTGAACATGATGTGGGTGATGCAGAAAACCTAAGCAAATGTATCCCTTTTTACTGTACATTAATTTGACTATTTACTCACACATTACTTATACACAGTATTTTATCATTAATTAAATGACACACACACTGTAAAATGTTTTATTTGCTCCCCAGACCGCTTAACAATGCCAGGGTTGCAACTGAAAGAATATAGCAAAAATTCTCACACGTCAGCATTCATCAGTGATTTTCAACCCTCTTCTCTGGGCACCCCAGAACTTCCACAGTTTAGTTTAGCTGTAGCAGCTGACATAGCTCCCCGTATTCATTAAAGAGCAATGTGCAGGTTGAATTGATAATTGATTAATACTTAATGTTGTCAGAAGAGCTAGCAACGCGTCATATGACGTGGGCAGAGGCAAATATGAGCTTGCGCTCTGCTCTCTTATTGCGGTTGTCGATGTAGTTAGAGCAGTGGTAAGAAACAGAGCCAGATATAGACAAAGACTTATAGTAGCCATAATTGTAAGAGCTCGATAACGTCATCAGCGTCCATATAGTAATTTGAGCATGAACTTGACCAGACTTCTTCACGTTACGTCACTTCCAGTTGGTGATTTATAGATGCAGATGTTATTTTTAATCACAATTATATCTCAAAATATAATTTCTGGCAGTTATCTATTTCTCCAATCTAGTTGTTTATCATTAATATACACCATGCTATATTGAGGTATCCAACCTGTACATTGCTCTTTAAGCAGATCTAGTTGTGCCTTAATGATGGGGCAGTGATATTGATAAGCCTTGTAATTGACACATTTACGCAGTTGGCAATTTTTCCAGCTATACATCTGGATAATATTTTTTATATTCTTCGTATTTCTCATTAATTATTGTTTGCTCCTCGAGTGAAATATGTGGCTCTGGTAGACTTGTCCCTGTTTTCGATATGTGATATTTTAATTTTAACCTTTATTTAACCAGGTAAGTTGACTAAGAACAATTTCTTTTTTACAGCAACGACCAAGGACACAACGACATTTGGCTCAGTCGGGAATCGAACTGGCAACCTTCTGACTACAAGTCTGACTCCCTACCCACTGAGCCATCTGCGCCCCATATGGTGCACACACCGACCATTTTATGTGATCACACTCATCGCTAGATTTAATGAACTGATATCCACCATCCTGACATCTCTTATGCAGATTGTGGTTGTTTGGTTTAGTGAAGCCAGCTAACGAAAATAAATCCTGGCATGTTGAACTTGCTTCATTGTATACGCCTCAGGTATTGAAAAGCTTTGCTTTGGTTCAAAAGAATTGGTGCATTAGCACTGAACCTAAAAAAGGAAATTAAATCCCTTCAGTATAGACTTCCAAAAAAGAGCATTTTGCAAAAGCAGTTTGAGTTTGCAGTTTGAAAGAGTAGCTAATTTAAAAAACAAATCCCTCAAACTATCTATATTTCAACATATCAACATATACAATTGTGTTTTCACCTTTGTCTTAAAAACTCTGAATAATATGCCTTGATATGAATATTGTTCTTTATATCCTATACATTACACAAATATACTAAAATGAATTAATTTAAAGAATTTATTATTGTAAATTGCAAACTGCTACAACTAGGTTGCAGGGGCTGTGTGTTCATTAGGGCGATATGGGCGACACACTTCCAAACGGGAAAATAAGGGAGTTTTTCTAACCAATTCTATAATGGCAACAGCGTTATCAGTGTTCTAATCTAGACATTTGATCTGCCACTAAATGTCCAATCAGGCTGAAGTCGTGCTTCATATGGTTCACCCTTTTTGGGACGATTTCAGTGACGTTGAAAATCGCCCAAGAAATGTGTGTGTGTGTTTATATAGAGTTTTTTGCCATAAGGCCATTCTCGTGCGTACTTATCTAGAGTGTAGGGCAGGCTATAGTAACTTGCTATCTTGGATGTGGTGCAGATGGTTCAGTGGTTAGGGAGTCAGACTGATGCAAATGTTTGCCGGTTTGTTTCCCGATTGTGCCAAATGTCCTTGGTCAAGGCACTCTACCATAAGTTGCTTCCAGTGGAATGTCATTCCACTTACTGCAGTTCAATCTGGATAAGAGCGTCTGCTAAATTACTTAAATGTAAATGGATGTGTTGATGCAACGTGAAATTCTGATGGATGTATAATGCATTCTCCCCACCACCACCCAATATCACCACTAGCCATCACTGTAGTGGATACAAGAGTTATCACTCTGGTATTAATATTCATAGCCCAACCTGCGCTCGAGCAGGTATATCTCCCTAGTTGATACCAAAGCCAGCACCTCATTTGGTCACCTCTCCTTCCAATTCTCTGCTGCCAATGGTTGAAACAATTTACAAAAATTCATCACTACTTTTAAGGCATTACTTTCAAATCTACTGACTGACCACTACACATGTTGACTCTACCCTCGCTCTTTGTCCGTTTATGCCCTAGCGTACTCATCAAAGCCTTAACGCATCTTGCACATAATCAACCGCACAGCTTTCTTTGTATAATTTGCACATTAGCATTTTCAGCCATGTTCATCATGTTATCTATCCTAGTGTAATTTCTCTTGTACTGCCACTTTACATTCCAATAATCTACCTCTATTCTTAAACCATATTTGCACTGAATGTACAGTATTTTTTTATCTTACCTAATACCGTTTATATGTGTAACTGTATACCTGAATGTTTTTACTTTGTGTAACTTCATGTTGCCTTGCACTTTACGGTTATTTTTTTGCCAGGTCGCAATTGCAAATGAGAAATATTGGTGAAATAAAATGACAAAAATTACTATGAGTTAATCATCTAGCAACAAATTAATATTGTCTTGCTTAATTGAATGAGTCACCTCAATCATTATCAGAAAACCCCCCCCCGATAATTTTTTCAGGAGCCGCCTTTGCTAGGTTATTGTTATAACCATTCTCTCATACAAAAATCCTCCAGATCTATAATATAAATATTATTTGATCATGTAATTTTTGTTTTTCAAAACATCAACAGGGGGCCGACTTCTATGTGAGACGTGATACAGTCGTATGCAAATGTTTAGTCACCCCTGACAGTTTCCATGATTTTCAATTATAAATCATTGGCTGTTTGGATCAGCAATTTCATTTTGATTTATCAAATAACTGAAGGACAATGTAAAATTTCGGAAGTGAAATGAGATTCATTGGATTAACAGAAAACAAATTGTTTACAGTTTGTTATGGACTTGTAAACTGAATTTAAAAGCACTGATTTGACTGTCAGACAAATTTTCAAGTCAACTGACATGACGAAAAAGAACTACCAATACCAATGATACTTGAGTGAACCCTGGTGATACTGACCTCATTGCTGATACTGACCTGCCCTGTCTTGGTAGGGTCTATGTTGCAGTCAGGGATGGTCTTAGACAGAGTTACAATCCAGTTGTTGATCTTGTCTCTTCGACGACGTTCAACTTAAATACAAATTACACAATATCACATTGCTATATTCAGGGCAAATTATTACTATTTATATATATATATATATATATATATATATATATATAAACGTAAACTATTTATATTAAAACATTTTATATTGAACATAAGTCATTTATGATGTGTCTCACCCTCGTTGTGCTGAGCTCGCCTTTTATCATCTCTAGAAGTACGTGGGACCTCTGATTTCCTTTAACACATAATTTACACAAACACATTAAAGGGGAATAATGATCAAATTCTATAATTTGTCTATGTTCCTAAATCACTTGTAGTAATTATTTGACTATCTCCCTCATCAGTCGGCTCTCTCACTCAGGGAGAGTAGGGTCGAGATAGCTTGAGTGCTACGGTTAGCTTAAATGGGTCTGTGCAGATGAATGCGCTTGATACAACTTTGTAAAATAACAATAATGTGTGAAAAATGAATGTTCTTTCACATAGAAAACACCCAAATCTGGAAACCCAAACGTTTGTATTATAAATGTCAGTTGTGTGGTGTCAATCATCTATGCCAATGTGAAAGAAAAAACAGATCGCATGCTTCTTCCCAGCCCAGTGCTAGTGAGACAGCACATTCAAGATGTAAAAAAATGCAGTCTCCTAAATTCATACTTCAACAGTTTCTAAACCCAACATACCATCAGTCTATCAATTATATATCCTTAAACTGATGTCCTCCCTGATTTACAATTAGTGTTGTCACGATACCAAAATTAATGTTTCGATACAGATACCAAGTAAAGAATTGCGATTTCGATACTTTTTCAATACTTCCCCTAAAAAAGGGAGAAACACTGTCAAATATCATTGCTGTGCTTCATTTTAAGAGCATTATGCTGCTCAACGCTTTACAGATTAGCCATAGATGGCCATAGTTGTAGGCTAAATCTGATTCACGTAAATGTTTCAATGGAAATGTAGAGCTATTCCAGCACTATGCATATATTTCATATTGATGATAACGACAGTCTACTTCCTCATTCAGAGAACATGCTTATAAAGCTGTACACCTGTATATATTGCTATTTAAAAAAGAAAGAAAAGCGATAAATGCGATAATGCAATATATGGTTGCAGACAAAATCACCACCTAAAATGCATAATCATTCCAATGACGGAGCCACA
This sequence comes from Umbra pygmaea, assembly GCA_016801145.1. Classification (NCBI taxonomy): domain Eukaryota; kingdom Metazoa; phylum Chordata; class Actinopteri; order Esociformes; family Umbridae; genus Umbra; species Umbra pygmaea. The sequence goes on from JACXGM010016926.1 coordinate 15,496, forward strand.
CATTAGCTTTTGAAAAAAACTACTTTCCTCAGCATTTGTCCATTAGAGTTAAAATGGCGAAATACGAAATTGTTATTCTCATTGCTATTTTCATGTAGCCTAACATTTGTAAAATTATAGGTAAAAAATATTAGAATCCTCAAGGAAATGCGCACATTTAAGTACAGGAACGAATTTATTAAGTTTATAAAGTTAATAAGCTATTCGGTGCATACTGTAACTGTAGAAAACGGCATGAGGAACGCCCCGGACCTAGCCTATGAAAGCCACCTTCAGGAAGGAAAGACAAATATCAGTAGTTTGCAACACTTCTGGTTATATGATTAATATACATTATAATATATTATTAGGTCATTCCCTGTTTTGGAGAAAGTACCTTCAAACAGACATTCTCATCTTACACAAAACGTCTGCAATGCTTAGGGCTAATTCGAAAACAAACGTATTGCATTCGCGTTCCTCACAGCTATGAAGGAGACGTAAACCATTGACATCTGTAATAAATACTATTACACATTCTTGAACTGCAATGTAAATTATGTTCTTCTGGATATGTAGGAATATTTACTTTTCTATATTTGAACTGGCTGATCAACATTTAAGAAATAGCAGATTTTAAATTTTAGGCAGGCTATTGGTTAGCCATGAGGATAATGCCCATAGTTAGCCTACTATTTCTCTAGATAGCCTCGTCAAACTACAGTGGTGCAAAATAGTGACTTGTCACAAAATAAACCATAGCCTCCTCATTTGACTTAAGGGCATGAACGTGATCATGTTCTCTTTCACATACTAACCTGTCGGTCTTTAAACTCCTTATACAATTTGGCGTGTTTGTCGGCAAAGTGTTTCGCCAGGTTTGAGGTGTTGGCTCACTTTGTTTGCATTTGTTTGTAGCACTGACAACGAGGTAGGCAAAGTACTTCCATATTTCACTCCTTGCTTCATCTTTTTCTACTAGTCGTGGACTGGCGACCACAGTAGGACTTGTACACTTTGGCTCGCACATGCAGCCATCTCACTGTAGTGTTTGTTTGTCACATGACAGCTGCAGCTTCTTTGCTGCGTGCGTGAGGAGAAAAACCACAGACGTCCATAGGGAGGCACTGGAAGCGTGCGTTGCGCACACACCAACATGAAATACCTCTCTTACAAATCTGGAACTTGGTCATTCTTAAAAGTATCGATACTAATAAATTTAGGAATCGTGATGTTTTAAATCTCAGAGAATCGCGATACTTTTGAAGTATTGGTGCACGGTGCAACACTATTTACAATATATTATTGATGGCGCCAAGTGTGAATTTTGAAAAAGAAGTCTGCATTTCGGTTTTCACACGTTGAACAGTTGAACGCGCCTCTTAGCAGACTGAAAGCAGGAAGTTGTGCGCGAGTTGCCTCATCGTCAGGAAGGTAAGAAAACATACGTTTAAACTATGCAACACACTTATTATACAAAATGTATGATTTTGTTTGTGAAAGAACATTTGTTTGTCATGCAAATTATCGTTGTTTCACAATATTGTATCAAGCGCATTCATCTGCAAACCCAGATAACCTATTGACGTAGCACTCGCACTAGCTCGACCCTGCTCTCCCTGAGTGAGAGAGATAGCTGATGAGGGAGACCATCAAACAATTACTTCAATTGACTTGTAGACAACTTATAGAATTTTCATCATTGTTCCCCTTTAAGATGAACAACAGTCACACACATCAAAATAATAAACACATTTCTATCTGCAGCTAAAACAGTGACTAGGGTAAGTAATTCAAACCCAACGAACAAGCACATGAATGGACATGGGACAGTGTGGGAGTAGCCAGTATAGAAACTGATCATCATGCTGGCGTCTCCAGTTCAGTACTCATCAAAAAAAGACCCTTACGTGTTGTATGTCTGTGTGCGAGGTGCAATGGACCTCTGGTTGGCTCCTGTTACCACTTCCTGAGGGGACATCATCACATACACCTGCCCTGAAAACAACAAACAAATCAATTGCTTCCTTCAGTCAACACCATTAATATAAATGGAAATTAATGCCCAGCCTGATCGAGCAAACAAATATGATCGATTAATTCTATTTCTATGAGATTGAGTCCATCTCCTTACCAGGTGGAGTGCTCTGACTTATCAGTGTGTCAGATGCCTGTACCACGCTGGTAACCATGGTGCCTGGTGAAGCTCCAGCGATGGTGGCAGGGTAGTAAGTGTAATGCGTCTCAGTGCCGTCCCCTTCCAGGCCCTCAGAATGAGAGAACAGAGCCTTCAAGAGGACACTTCTGTCATTGTTCAAGAACAATCAGAACTTTCATGACAACCATAAACCGTGTAAAGCTTTTTTGATCACGAGAAGTCCCTATTCCTGGTTGCATGAATTATTACCTGGGTCCCAGACTGTGTGGCTGCAGGAAACCCAGAGAGCACACCAACTGCTGTACCTCCATCCCCCTGAGACTCCAGCTGTCCATCAGACACCTGGATGACTCTGTATGTCACCTTCAGCAAAAGAAAATGCATGGGATTGTTGAGCATCTCAGACACCTGTGGATGGGGATTGGCTAGGATCATGACATCAGATGTAGCTTAAGTCCAGTGAGACCTGTGCACATGCTCTCCTTATCTGTACCTGCCCAGTGGGAGGGTAGTACAGCTCCCCTACCTGCCCCCCAGCTCCCTCGGTCTTGAAGAGATATTTTATGGGCTGCTCTGAGGAGAAGGTGGTGGCTGACTGGATAGTGGCGATGGCAGCTGATGGATCCTCTGCTGTGGCCACTGCACCTGACCAAAGACCAGAATATTTTTTATAATATCAGCACCTATCAATCAGTGAATAATAAATATTTTCAGATGCTAGTGAAATTTGTCAAACTAATTTGGAACAGGGATTTAATTAGATTTTAACCAGCCAATCTACGCAAGCATTCATACAATTATTAAAAAATATTTCAAATTTCTAAGAAATACTAAATGACAATGTATAAATTAAAAAATCATATAAACCGTGAATGTATTACTTGGTGGAAGCAAACTGTGACAGACATGAGTAATTTTTATTATTTATAATAGAATTCTACTTACATTCTATAACATGAAGCTGTGGGTCTCAAACCTCTCCTGGGGGACCCCCAGCCATGCTATATATTAAATGTATCCCAGAGCTAGCACACCTGAATCAAGTTGTTACATAATTATCAAGCTATTAGCTGCTTGACTCAGGTGAGCTAGTTCATGGCTACAACAGCACTCTAAGATGGCCAGGGGTCCACTAGGTAAAGATTGAGAACCAGACATTTCTTAAAGCCAAGTTAAGGTTGGATGGAGACAGGAATGAATTTTGAAAAGCAATTTGATTGGGTATTACAGTTGACACACTAGTCCTGCATAAAAATTACAGTTTTCAAGCAGTCCCAGCTTTAGCTTCACATCAGATTCAAACAGGGGTTATTTAACATAGGCTTTGCTCCTTTCATATTAATTTTGATTCTTACAAACTTTGTCTTTGCTGGGAACAGTCAAACACAACATGATAATTCAATATAACACAATATCAAAGTTTATACCTTGTGAATGTATTTAAAGGGAGCAAATTTAAAATAGGTGCAATGTTTATGTGCATGTTTTTGAATCATCTACAAAATGTTTGAAATTTTGTAGAATCTCTTCTAAATTGTATTACCTTCTTCATTGACATGTGCCCCATCCGGGTCAGGGCTTTTCTGTCGACTATATGATGGAATGAAAAGAAGCATTTTGTTATCCAGCGAAACACTCCTTTAAATTTCTTCAGAAAAAATGTAGAAGTAGATTATTTGGGTGGCATTTTTGGGGTTTTGGGTAAATATTGTTAGCTTACCCCTTCATATTTACCAACAGTCGGAAAGAGACCCTCCTTCATTCACTAGCTAAACAGGGTATGAAGGAAAAAACACAAGATGTTTATCTTTTTAAGACCTAATCACAACCTCTGATTTTAAAACATTGGTACAGACTCAGTGTTATGTCATTAGTGTGTACATTGACATAAAAACAGTGTCGGAGAAAGAAAATTAAATGAAAGAAAGAATGAAAGATACATTAGATATATATTGTAATCATACAGTCCATAAGTATGTGAGCAGTTTTGTAGTTTTGGCTCTGCACACTGGACTTAAAATGAAACAGTGGTTAAGAGGTTAAAATGCAGGCTGCCAATGTGAACCATGTAGGTATAGTCCTTTTCATAATAGTCCCCCTAATTTTTGGAGAATAAAAGTAACTGGACAACAAGCTACTAGGGGTGCAACGGATCATGAAACTCACGGATCGGATCGGTTTTCGGATCAGAGTCACGGATCGGATCATTTTTCGGATCAGCAAAATAAAAAATATATAAAATAATTGGAATTTGGGTTAGTTGTTTTTATATTTTTCAGTGGTTATGATGAGCAATATGAGAGAGAAATTTGGTTAATATTGATCGTTGTTTAGGTACATTAAATCACCTTAAGCATTTTCCTCGCCATAGGAGCCAATGAAGAAGAAAACTTTAAGGTGAAATTATATAATCGTCTTCTAATTATATGATCGTTGGATTTCGGTTAGTTATTTTGACAGGCTTAAGTGTT
>JACXGM010016927.1:0-20102 GCA_016801145.1 Umbra pygmaea
TGTGTTCAGATAGATGATCAGGCCTGTGTTCTGTGTTCAGATAGATGATCAGGGCTGTGGTTTGTGTTCAGATAAAAATAATTGAAATAGCTCAACACAACGAATACTTCAAGTTGTTTTCCCAAATCCAACAAAAAATGCAGCTCATATTGACTTCTTCAGTCTCAAAGTTATTCAACCCCCTGAATTGAATCTGAATTGAATCCCTCACCACAGCACAAATATGCAAAACAGGTGTTGTCTCAAGTACACCTGATGCAAATAATCAAGGGCTTCATTAGTTGCACCAGATGTACTTGAGCTGGGACACATGAAATACCTGAACTGGCTAGGGATTTGTAGATTGTCAATTTTCACTACATGTTCGAAACATGGCTAAGACAAAAGAATGGTCCGAAAAGTTAAGTTATCATTGACCTTCACAAACAAGGAAGAGGATAGAGATAGATAGCGAAGGCACTGAATGTTCCCAGAGGAAGCATAGTTTGCAAGTTCAAAGTTAAGGGAACAGTGTTTAAAATACCTGGACGGGGCAGAAAAAGGAAGCTACTAATGGGTGCATCCAGATTTCTGAGATGGCAGGTTGTGAAAAACCCTTCAGTGACTGTTAAAGACCTGCAGCAAGACTTGATGGCAACAGGCACTGAGGTTTCATTGAGCACAGTAAGGTGTGTACTAAACGCAGAAGGTTTCCATGCCAGTACTCAAAGACGTACACCACTACTGACCCAAAAGCATAAGAAAAGTCGGCTCCAATATGCTCAATATCATATAAAGAAGACACAGATGTTTTAGGATTCTGATCTGTTGAGGGATGAAATAAAACTGGAACTTTTCAGCACAATGGATCAGCAGTGTGTTTGGAAGAAGAAGAATGAAGCATACACTGAAAAGAACACTCTGCCCACTATCAAGCATGGTGGTGGCTTGGTGATGCCCTGGGGCTGATTTTCATCCTATGTACAGGAAACCTGCAGCGTGTTTTAGGCAAGATGGATTCATTGAAGTTTGAGGAATTCCTAGGAGAAAACATCATTCCGTCTGTGAGGAAGCTGAAGCTTGGCCGTCATTGGGACCTTCCAACAGGACAATGATCCCAAGCATACCTCAAAGTCCACCAAGGCTTGGTTGTAGAAGAAGTCCTGGAACTTGAATCCCATAGAAAATCACTGGTGGGATTTGGAGAAGGCGGTTGCAGCATGCAAACTCAAGAATATTACTGAACTGGAAGCCATTGCTCATGAGGAATAGGCTAAGATTCCTCAGGAACACTGCCAGAGGCTGGTGTCTGGCTCTGCATCTCGTTTGCAGCAGGTCATAACAGCAAAAGGGTGCTCTACTAAGTAAGTACTAAAGATCCTTGAAATGAAAAGTTAAAATAATTTTGAGACTGGAGAAGTCATTATCAATTGCATTTGTAGTTGAATTTGGGGAACCCACTTGAAACATTCATTGTGTTGATCTATTTCAAAAGCAAAATAATACTCTAAAAGTCATTGTTTGTTAATGTCTTTAACAAACAATTTATTTTTCAACACTAATAGACAGGCCATTCAATTAGGTTAGCTATGTTTTGTTTTTTAATGCATTTAGAGGTGTGGTCCTGGTCAAGACAATCTCCTGAACTCCAAACTGCATGTCAGAATGGGAAAGAAAGGTGATTTAAGCAATTTTGAGCGTGGCATGGTTGTTGGTGCCAGACGGGCCGGTCTGAGTATTTCACAATCTGCTCAGTTACTGTGATTTTCATGCACAACCATTTCTAGGGTTTACAAAGAATGGTGTGAAAAGGGAAAAACATCCAGTATGCAGTAGTCCTGTGGGCAAAAATGCCTTGTTGATGCTAGAGGTCAGTGGAGAATGGGCCGACTGCTTCAAGCTGATAGAAGGGCAACTTTGACTGAAATAGCCACTCGTTACAACCGAGGAATGCAGCAAAGCATTTGTGAAGCCACAACACGCACAACCTTGAGGCGGATGGGCTTCAACAACAGAAGTTCCCACCAGGTACCACTCATCTCCACTACAAATAGGAAAAAGAGGCTACAATTTGCAAGAGCACACCAAAATTGGACAGTTGAAGACTGGAAAAATGTTGCCTGGTCTGATGAGTCTTGATTTCTGTTGAGACATTCAGATGGTAGAGTCAGAATTTGGCGTAAATAGAATGAGAACATGGATCCATCATGCCTTGTTACCACTGTGCAGGCTGGTGGTGGTGGTGTAAGGGTTTGGGGGATGTTTTCTTGGCACACTTTAGGCCCCTTAGTGCCAATTGGGCATTGTTTAAATGCCACGGCCTACCTGAGCATTGTTTCTGACCATGTCCATCCCTTTATGGCCACCATGTACCCATCCTCTGACAGCTACTTCCAGCTGGATAATGCACCATGTCACAAAGCTTGAATAATTTCAAATTGGTTTCTTGAACATGACAATGGGTTCACTGTACTAAAATGGCCCCCACAGTCACCAGATCTCAACCCAATAGAGCAGCTTTTGGATGTGGTGGAACAGGAGCTTCGTGCCCTGGATGTGCATCCCACAAATCTCCATCAACTGCAAGATGCTATCCTATCAATATGGGCCAACATTTCTAAAGAATGCTTTCAGCACCTTGTTGAATCAATGCCACGTAGTATTGAGGCAGTTCTGAAGGCGAAAGAGGGTCAAACACAGTATTAGTGTGGTGTTCCTAATAATCCTTTAGGTGAGTGTACATGACAATATGTTTTTAAATATTCCTTGTTATTTTGACTACCTATTTAATTGATATACGTATGGATCAAAATTGCACAAGGAGTCTATTCCCAATGATTATCCCTTTTGTTTATGTTACTTGTTGTGTTGCTCTCTTAGTAAACAGCCTTCAATTTGTGTTGCACCAGGTGGCCTGTGCTAATTTTGCAGTTCATTCGACTGTTGACAGAAGTTGGTAATTGAAATTGTGTTTTGATTTAAAGAATTGAACAAAGGTTTGAATTGTACGATTTTGCATGGCTGCTGTGGCATTTTGGTTTTAAATCCGGAACAAAACATTATATTCCTCTCTTTAGTCCCTTCTATGTCTAAAACAATAATATATACAAACAGAATGATATACTGTATACCCGTACATTTGTTGTATTCAGAGATTTTAAAAATGAGTGACACAACTTAGAAACGGTACCCAGAACCCAGTTCAGAATGGTGAGTATGTTACATATGTAAAAGAAAAAATCCTCAACCTATCTAATTCGCCACTGCCTAGTTGTAGCCAATTCTAACCATTTGTAAGAACCTACATTACAGTTCTCCATCTCTGCAGATGATCTGTCTATCTGGTAAATGTCACTGATACTGATCCCTTTCCACCCTATGATGAAATATCAGGCTTAATACTGTGTCCACAGAGAAACCTTGATTAGGAAAATACTTTAGATTTGAGAATATGTACAGTACCAATGCAGCATTTTATGTAGATTGAGAGCAGGTCTAAGTTCTGTCTTGTAGAACATGTCAAGTATTTATACCAACGGGCAATATGTTCCTGTTCACACAATACATGGTTCATTTACGTAAAACCTTAAAATAGAAAATGTACAGTACATAGTTCTCAGGGTATCTATCTCCTCAAAATCACAGGTCTCCTTACACCCTCTGGGGTTATTATGAATACATTGTAATTACCTCTTCAGAAAAATCTAGATTTAAATAAAGGTCATCTTTATCAAATAACAATAGGCAGGATTAGGTGTTTTTTCTATGTCAAAATCACCCCAAAGGACAGTTCTACAAGTTGATAATGATCTCAAAATGCAAAAACAAGGTTTTACGTTTGTCAAGAACACGTCCAAAACATTTTGAAGAATTGGATAAACAACTTGTGGGGTTTAATCAAAGAACTACCCCATGCTGCAGTTTGAAGGTTAAAAGCCCCCCCAAGTCTCTAAACACACTACTAAGTATATTTTCTGTTATATTACTAATTAAGGAAGCCAATAATCCCCTGGGCATAGCACTCTACAGCCTCCTAAATAAAGTGGGTTGTTCACCTAAAAATGCTTTTCATCCTCACGGTCAGCTGGTAAAAGCATTAGAAGAAAACTACTGAAGGGGAAATTGCTACCATGCAGTGACTTGTGACATTTGTCTGTTTTGTTTCTACTACCATATGCGGAATGTGTTCAGGGTTTCGAGGGATTGGACGGTAGATGTATGTACTCACTGGCTGGACTTTATTCTCACCATCCTGCTTCTCTTCAGCTCATTGCCATCTTTGAACCATTTGTAGGTGGGACTGGGTTTCCCCGTTGCCTCACACTTGACTGTGAGTTTGCTTCCCTCGTCCACCATCAGTGTGTTCTTCATTCGCTTCAACTTTGGGGGAAATTCTAAAAAGAGACAGAGAAACATATTGAACATTATGCATTTACATTACGGATTGGTGTTGACACCAAGATGTCGTTTATTCCTTTTCATTCAAAATCCCTATTTTCCTAACCCCCAACCCTAACTTGTAAACCTTCACCATAGTTCCAACCATAGGCCCCAGCTTTAACTACCGTATTACTATACCTAACCCTGAATAATTAAGTAGTATTCCTTATGGAGACTGGAAAAATATTTTGTTTTACTAACATCGCAGGGATTTTTTTTCTATATCTGAACATGAGCAAGACAGACTGACCGATAGGCAATATCACCAAGGGAACAGCTGTCAACACTAGTATATGGCCAGACGAGGTCACCAGACCACTGACAGATCATCCTCTACCACTTCACTGACAAACTTCAGACCATTGTCTTCGGTAAAAAAGGAAGTACAATAGCTTCACATACTACTCATGATTTCATGGGACCAAAGAAACAATTTCTAAATAATATGCTCCAATAAACAAAACAATATGGGTGGCAGGTAGTCTGTGCTGTCAAGAGCATTGGGCCAGGAAATAAAAGGTTGCCGGTTCAAAATTTACGACAAAAACATTGAAAGATCTGTGGACCTTTTGAAAGGCACTTAACCCTAACTGATCTCTTGACATGTGCCTGATGATGGAAACAATGTAATAGGACAGGAAAGAGATGCTCGCAAAATGCTCTTGGTATTTTCTCCAAAAGGAATATCTAGTAACAGGGCTAACTACATCCATTTGTCAAATGTAAAAACGGAGGATTCTTTGCCGCTTTGACAATGTTTATAATTTACCTCCAATTGCCAGAAAATGTCACTGATGTTGCTTAATTTTATTATCCTCTTGTCCTCTTCTCTTTCCTTATCTTTCTCTCAAAACTGATTGGAGTAGGAAGCTAGAGGTCGCTCTCTTCTGACCTGTCTGCTGCATAGTTGAGATGCTAGTTTGTTAGCTAATCTAGCCACTGTAGCCAATTTTAGACTTTTATTAATACGGTGAGCTACAGTAGCTGATGCCTAGTTCTGATATGTGGTACCTCAGGTAATTGGGATTATGAATTAATTATGACTGTATTTTGATTTTGTAATATGGAGGCTCTCTTAGGGACATATTCGCTTTTCCCGTTTCCGTTCTCCATGTCATGACATAGATTAGCAATATGTCAGCTTTAGGTAGGCAGTGGAGAGTCTATTGGTTACAGTGTGAAGGCATTGAGTGAAAGGTGGGCTGGGTTAAATCCATGAGCAGTCAACATGCAAGATTCACCCTTGAGCACGGCCCTTATTGTTCCAAGGTCACCATCAAAAAAGAGCCATATGACCCAACTCTCAGGGGGATTGGTGTCTGCAACTTCACACTGTATTACTGTACTACGGTAATCTTGTTCTCAGACACGTCTGCTCAAATTAGCGGAAGAGCGGATCTTTGTTTCAAACTTGGTTTAACGTTGCCTTAATTAATACCACCAGAAATTGACGAGGTCATAGCCATTCGCAAAAAAATTTGAATGAACAACCAATCACCCACTACACCCGCACCCCCATATATGTGTCTTGTACGCTGCTACTTACATCCCTTTATATATTGTACAAAATATAATGTTGATGAACATGGTACTTAAGGTCCATCCCATAAGGCCAACTTTAAATGCAATGTGTTCCAGGCTCATATGCACATGGACGTCTGAAACAGGAGAAGAAATTGCTTCCATATTTTACAACTTGCATAGCTGCAAACAGGTTGACTGCACCCACACGTTTTGTTTACCATATTGCTTTTCTGGTGGACAATAAAAGGAGCCCTCGTCAGCCGTTACAGAACAAGGGATTTTGTGTTATGGAAATATTAGTCCGTTATGATAAATGTTAAGGTGTTTGCACAGGGAGAGCTTCTGAATCATTTGTCTTGAACGCTGAGCCAGATATGCATCTTACACTCCTGACAGCAAGGGCCGGAGGGCAATATTACTGGAGCCCTTGAAACGTCCATGTGCCATTTACAGAGTGCCTATAGAAAGGAAGTGACATTTCACTGTGGATCTACACCCAACCATTCCACGATCAAATGTAACCAGATAGGAGGACGCTGCTTAGCCCAGGTCACCATAGTCACAAGTATCATTTAGCTAGCTTCTACCACTGGGTGATCTAAGATCTCCATATTTCTAGCAGGCCAATGGTAAATATTGGATCAATGCAAGTCTAATACAAAGACACAGGTTTAGACCAAAAGACACTGGCATGGCATGTAAGCTAGTGAGTCGAGGATTAGAAGAGTACAGTATGATGGGCGCGTTGAGCATTATTCAAACAAGCCAATGATGCTCTGGCACAATGAATGGATGGCTTGTTGGCTGTATGGATTAAGGGTTCGGGGAGTGGATGGACAGGCCAAAGGGTGGGTGGACAGATGTATGAATGATTGGGTGCTGGGTGGATGAAGGGATAGATGGATGAAGGAATGGATGGATGGATGGGTGGGTGGGCGGATATATAGACCAAGTAGTTGGAGGGATGAGGCCTACCTTTCCCCCGGTCTCTGTTTTGCTCTGCTGTCACAGCTGACAGCTGCAAAAATGTCAGTTGAGGACTGGGATTTGCTGAGGGGAGGGATGTACCAGGGGGAGATGGGAGGGGCCTGTTGCAGCGTCTTTCTAATTCTCTCTCCTCCTTTGGTTGTTCAGTCAAATCCTTCCACTAAGTCTTTGTGCATTACCAAATAACTGACTCATCTCTGACTCATGTAAATACACTGTTTACACACTTACAGCACAGTAGCCTAAATTAATCTATGGTTGTCATCATCTATGGTTGTTTCAAATTCTTGGGTATTCAGCCAAGTGCAACATATGGCTGTGAAAAATAACAGGTAATCACTAAATAGACAAGTGCACATGAATAATATCAGATGCCCTTGTTTTTCTTTAATTGTCCCACTTTCCTGACCTAGTAAAGAAAACAGGCTGTCTGTCCTAAAAAAAACCTTAACAAAATAGAAATACTATTAATATTTCTTCTATTTACATCGGTGGAAGTCGCTAGGCGACATTGAGCACTTCACAATAAAGTGTGACTGGATAACTGTAACTAAATACTGTACAACATATTAGTGTTCAGAAATTACATAGTGCTCAGTGTGCTCAGGCAACTCTTCTAATGTGCAATAAGGAACTAAACAGTCAAATGTACATTAACTGTTCAATACCCCCTCAGGTTCACACCCTGTGACACTAAACAAGTATAGAAAAGGAATGAACATGGTGGCAGATGAAGTATTTTCACTCAAGACAGAATTTACATTTGCCTGGGAACAGGTCTCAAGAAATCAGTGAAGATCTTGATAGTATGTGATACTGGGTCAGCAGAAGGATTAAAAATGGAATTCTTCTGAAAGATTTAAGATACATCGAAGTACAGTAAAGAATTGAGTGACAGAAGAACAGCTTAGCTTGTTTACTTTAGTGAGTAGAGGGGAACTGTTGTGTGCGATGCCCTGCCTGGCTCTGCCGTCTCTTGGCACGGGCCATCCTTGTGAACAGCCAGCGGTCATCCTGACCAGCCCAGTCAGATTGACATTGTTGTGGTCACACAGTCCTCACAGGGTTGGAAGGACTTTCTGGTACCATCAGCTGAAATGCTGACCTATTTCTTAAAACAGCACATTTGCCTCTGAAGTGGCCTTTGCTTGTAATTCCTCTTCCAAAATGAAACATCTGCCATGTCACTCATTGAATTGACTTTTCAACTGCAGCTTTCTGGTTGAAAAGCTAGTGTGCATATATTGAAAAGCTAGTGTGTATATATTGAAAAGCTAGTGTGTATATATTGAAAAGCTAGTGTGTATATATTGAAAAGCTAGTGTGTATATACTTAAAAGCTAGTGTGTATATATTGAAAAGCTAGTGTGTATATATTGAAAAGCTAGTGTGTATATATTGAAAAGCTAGTGTGTATATATTGAAAAGCTAGTGTGTATATATTGAAAAGCTAGTGTGTATATATTGAAAAGCTAGTGTGTATATATTGAAAAGCTAGTGTGTATATATTGAAAAGCTAGTGTGTAAATATTGAAAAGCTAGTGTGTATATATTGAAAAGCTAGTGTGTATATATTGAAAAGCTAGTGTGTATATACTAAAAAGACATCTCTTGCTCAGTGGGCTAGCTCTCATTAATACGAGAAATTAGAAATGTTAATCTGTAACTGATTTGTGTAATTCTATACATTTCAAGTGTCTCACTGAAATACAGCATGATGGAAGTAATGGTTTTGATTTCAGGGTCGTGTCTGTCCTTGTGGTACATTCCATGAGGTTCTGTCCCTGTTAGTCCTGTCTAATGTGGCATTGCTGATTCCATAAGGACCTCTGCCTGACCTGGACTGTACTGGAACAGGCCCAGATCTAGACCACATCCTCAGACAATCCCACAAGTGTGTAGCTATACTTCAAACAAAGATACAACTTTTGGGGTTAAATCTAAAATTGTAAAACGAACTTGGTTATAGGAATACTGTCAATTAAGTCATATTAAAATTCAGACTATCAACCTGGATTTGACTGTCTCTACATGACGGCTCCTTTAGGTAGTGAGCTGCTCCATCGCTGTAGCTGTCAATTAACTTTCTTCCCTACAACTTTAACCAAGAATCTTAATGTACAATAAAAGGTACTTCAATAGATCATCTCAGTTCACTACTGAAAATAAGAGCTATTAAAAACACTTTATTCTCTTTCAAATTCTATCAGAATGTATTTTAAATATTCTACAATATATTTTCAGTACAAACATCTTTCTGAAGTGATCAGTAAGCATCTTTTTGGCAAAATGCCAGACCTCTGTTTGACTATTGCCCTGCATCAACCAAACATATACAGTATCTTGACTCTAATACATATTTCAATCTGCCAATCCACCCTCAAACAATTCAGTTAGGCCAAGATTAAATTATGGCTCAGCAAATTGGCAAACAAACAGTTGGAGTGAATTTGATATTCTGTAATGTCACCACTGTGATGTATCCCATGCTAGGTTCCAAAAAATTATTTTCCTATTTTTTATTTGTTGTTCAAACTATAACTATTGAAAAGATAAAACTGGATATTTTAAGATCCCATCAATATTTTATATTTAATTAATAATATTATTTCACAGAAACATATTATTCAAACAACTGCTTTAAACCCAGAGAGGTTGCAACATTGCACGTTTTTAAGTAAGGCACACAAGACAGACCAAACCTGGGTAAATCGATGGTAGTAGTGAACATTTTGACCATATTTTTAAATTTAGCCTGGTCTAATTGGGCAAACTATTTCACATAAATATGGGATACCTGTGTGTTCTGTGACATTATAAAAGAATTGACGGCAGAATGTGAAACCCACTTGTACTGGCCAGTAGCGAATGCAGGTATAGTTAAATTGTCACGCCCAGCTCAGTGTGAGCTGGCGTGGCATTAACTGAGACAAAGACTCATAATATATATAGTTATTTCCTTTGTATTTATACCAATGCATTGCATTGTAGTGTTTAGTTTTTATTGTTTATATGTGGATTTTCCTTTAAGTTCATGTGACAACTCTCTCTGGTTTTGCCATTTTCTAAGATAGGTTTAGGTTAGGCTGGTATCTTGTAGACCTGATGACTAATGATTACATTCAGCCATGTTCTATTAGCCAGTTAGTTTGCTCATTATAAAAGTTGGCCAAACTAGAGAGAGGTGTCGGTCATTGTTATGTTTTCACTGTGGGAGAAGGCTGTCCGGGAGCTACTACATTAATGTAAGTTGTGAAAAGTGTGTCGCTTCAGTTTGGAAGTTTATGCGTATGCTCTGTACTTATAAGTTAGCTATCAGCAGTCCATGCCGCTGTGAGAGCATGGTAATATACATGGTATCATAGTGCACTCAAATTTACTGGTTCACCTGGAACTAAACTAGGTTGTGAAAAGAGTGTGTTATGTGTTTGAGTTTATGCCTACTTTTTACCTATTTAATTATATTGTTTTCAGTGTTTATGCCACTTCGAGAGCATACTAAGCTATAGAAGTTTACTTGTTGTGCACTCGTTTCGGCTGTACCCTGTGACTGAAATATATGAATGTTCCCCGGACTTGTGTTCATTAAAACTGTAAACCCTCCTCCCAGGTCTCCCTCTCTCTACACCACACCATGACATAAATATAGCGGGTTTTGGTTGGTGAATTGTGGCTGGTTGTTAACAACTCTGATCTTCACTCCAATAGTTGCAAATATGAATCTGCTCAAAATGCTTTTTTCTTCTAACTCTCCATATTTTATTTTCTATCTAGACTGCATCACTGGAGCCGAGGCACTAGATTATCACTGTATATTTTTATCAGTGTATATTTCTGTGCGCGTGAAGACTTAAAACCTGAGCAGACGGGACAGTTGAAGATCGACCACATGATGCCTCCAGGCACGAGACGTCCGATTCTTAAAAGCCTTCAGTCGATACATGTGTGGTAGGTTCCACATTTGCCAACTATAAAAACATAATTGAATCCCAGGCATCCAATCTAAAAGTCGACACAAAAGTCGTTCCTCAAAAACAACTCAAAGGTAATTCTGTGTGTCTAGTCGTGTCGGAAGCAAGCAACTTAGAGCATTGCGCTACACGGAGGACATGCGGTGGCACAATAACCAATCATCAGCAGTTCATCTTGTCTTTTGCCCTTTAGAATTAAAAAGATATGATAAGGACTTATTTGAACAACCACTTCAACCTGTCCCAACAGCACAGTACAGAGGTTCATGACCAGTTTTGACCAACACCTCTGTGTGAGGTTTGCCCTAGGAAGGGCTCAGCATTAATTCTTGCCCAATCTCAGATTCAGCTCACTCTGCCCATGTGGAGCTGCCCTGCAGACGGTGTGAATATCTGACCTAATTTGCATTCCAGTCCAGGAGCCACCCACCAAAAATAGGCTTTAGAAAAGACATTAAGCTGAACTGCACATTTTTAGCATAATGTTTTGCATATGTTTATGAATGTGAACATTGTTTGTTTCTACATGTGCAACCAAAGTGTGTTGTACATCAAAATATATGTTGAGTAAAATCCTCCAGCTACACATGATGTTTAGCAAGTTAACTTAACTCTAGGTATAACTGCAGAATTCTGGACCAGAATGTACTGGATAGGTGAGAATTAAATTAATAAAAATTCAGTTGAATTAAAAAGAAAACACTGGACGGAATAATCTCTAATGTTATAAATCTTGACAAAAAATGTAAAAAATTAAATTAAAACAATGAAAAACTATCAAATGATGTGTAATAGAATACGTCTGACTTTAGGATGCTACAACATATGTTGATTTATAGACAAGGAGTATAGGGTTGATAATAACAACATATAGGGAAAGAGACCTGGAAAGCTCTGGAAAGAAACCATTGCTAATGTATTTATACACTTACCTAAAGGATTATTAGGAACACCATACTAATACTGTGTTTGACCCCCTTTCGCCTTCAGAACTGCCTTAATTCTATGTAGCATTGATTCAACAAAGTGCTGAAAGCATTCTTTAGAAATTTTGGCCCATATTGATAGGATAGCATCTTGCAGTTCATGGAGATTTGTGGGATGCACATCCAGGGCACGAAGCTCCCATTCCACCACATCCCAAAGATGCTCTATTGGTTTGAGATCTGGTGACTGTGGGGGCCATTTTAGTACAGTGAACTCATTGTCATGTTCAAGAAACCAATTTGAAATGATTCGAGCTTTGTGACATGGTGCATTATCCTGCTGGAAGTAGCCGTCAGTGGATGGGTACATGGTGGCCATAAAGGGATGGACATGGTCAGAAACAATGTTCAGGTAGGCCGTGGCATTTAAACGATGCCCAATTGGCACTAAGGGTCCTAAAATGTGCCAAGAAAACATCCCCCACACCATTACACCACCACCACCATCCTGCACAGTGGTAACAAGGAATGTCGGATCCATGTTCTCATTCTGTTTACGCCAAAATCTGACCCTACCATCTGAATGTCTCAACAGAAATCGAGACTCATCAGACCAGGCAAGATTTTTCCAGTCTTCAACTGTTCAATTTTGGTGAGCTCTTGCAAATTGTAGCCTCTTTTTCCTATTTGTAGTGGAGATGAGTGGTACCCGGTGGGGTCTTCTGCTGTTGTAGCCCATCCGCCTCAAGGTTCACAAATGCTTTGCTGCATACCTCGGTTGTAACGAGTGGTTATTTCAGTCAAAGTTGCTCTTCTATCAGCTTGAAGCACTTGGCCCATTCTCCTCTGACCTATTGTAATTTAGAGCATTCTTTTGCAGAAAAGGATATTTGGTCAAAATAACAAAAAAATGCCGTTTTGTCAGACCTTGAATAAGGCAAAGAAAATAGGTTCATACTCATTTTTAAACAACACAATACTAATGTGTTAACTTAGAGTTCAGAAATAAATTTTTGTTGGAATAATAATAATTGTATAATAATAGTAGTTGTCTTTCATGCATCTTGCCATGCTTTTCACCAGTCTTTCACATTGAGGTTTAGGTGACTTTACGACTCTCCTGGCACAAAGATTCAAGCAGCTCTGCTTTGTTTGATGACTTGTGACCATCCATTTTCCTCTTGATCACATTCCAGCGTTTTTCAATGGGGTTGATTTAAAAAAAATCTGCAGTTGTATCTTGTTTTTTTCCAGAGCTGTATAAGTGCTTTGATAGGTTTGGAGCTCAGACAGTTTGAATTTGAAGGAGTAAAGACTGGTCATGTTTGTCAGTTCTCCCAGTTACTGGCAACAGAGAACTGAAAAAATGATGGTCGAAGGAGGTTAGGACTTTAGGGTTGACCAGTAGATCAGTTGGTACCAGTGGGTCTGGCATTGTGTGTGCATTAAAGGCCAGTTTACCCAAGTGTAAAGATCACAATGACGGGTGTGGAAGGGGGCATTAGTGACAAAGAAAACAACATTGTGATGAACTCCATCTAATTTGTCAGGATTAAACATTATCCTGTAAACAGGACTTTAACAAATGCATGATTTGCAGCATGGGATTTTATTCTGTAGAATCTCGCAGTCTGGCTTCTAAAGTCACTTACACTTTCATTCAGCCTCTCTATTCATGTTTCCTTATATTGGAAAAACAATGGATGTGTTTATCTGGCTAGCTAAAGTAGCTGCAACAGCACTCTACTAGCAAGCTAGCCAACAACTCAACATAAAAAGTTTAATATTTATGCCAATGTTAATACTGTGTCAACTTTTTAATTTAAATTTGTCAACTTTCTGTGATGTGCTTGGTCTGGTTCCCTTGCTAACATTGGCTAAACTAGGGCAATTTAATCTCTAAAATACAAACTTGCATAATTGGTCAGTTGCATCATATTACTTCTGTGTCCTTATGTTACATGATATACATAATGTATATATATAGCGCAAAAAGTAAATACAAGATCCAAAACCCCTTCCAAACAACACAATTCAGTATTTCATATATGTTATATATATAATACACACTCTTTCCGTGGGAGATTAAAGATAACAGTATTCATTTTCTAGAATGGTTGTTTTGGACCATGTTGATAGATGTCAGACTATTGTCTCATACAGAGGGGGAGCAACTACTGTTGAGTTGTGTAACATAGATCAATCACTTTCATACTGTAGCTGTAAATAAATGCACCTATATGTTTAGCTGGCAAATACAAAAGTTACAACTAACATCCAGGCAGATACCTTGCTAACATTAGCTAACCAAACTGTGCCTACCATAGGAACATTATTTGTTGATTGTACTCTATTACCAGACACTCTAGCAAATGTACTGTGAATAACAGGTTGGCAGGTTTCGGTTGCTAGTGGGTTAGCTAGCTTGCAAATAGTAGCTAACCCAAATGCAGCTTAGTGAAACTCTTAAAAACTCATCTACAAATATGTTCCCAATTTAGTGCTGTCCCAAAATAAAGATTACTGTAACCAATCGTGTCATTTCAAGTAATTTTGTTATAGCTGTATCATTATTAGTTCAAAGATGTTTTGTACTTTCTCAATAACCTTAAATTACTTCATAACCAATCATTCCAAAGAAACATTTCGACAGGTTGTCATACTTCCAATTCAACTCTCCAAGTTGGATATTCGTCTGGTATTATGTCCCTTCAACAATGCCTGATATTAGCAAACATATTTCACTTCAAAGCTTCGATTCC
Organism: Umbra pygmaea; assembly: GCA_016801145.1. NCBI lineage: Eukaryota > Metazoa > Chordata > Actinopteri > Esociformes > Umbridae > Umbra > Umbra pygmaea. The sequence goes on from JACXGM010016927.1 coordinate 14,590, forward strand.
TCCACAATTTCTGCAGAGCTGAATGATCTGAGCCATTTCAAGACAAGCTGTCTTTGCTTTCTGCACTTGCTGGAATCAAACACGGGGAAATGTCTAATCAGAATGAAGGCCATGCATCATAGATCAATAGGACATGTTATTTATAGTCCAACCCCATCTGCACACTTCTCTCACAACCCCAGTTAGAAACCGCTTAGAGAGGACAAGGCCTCAGAACTGTCAACAACGCCTTGCTACGTTCAAAACGAAGGGCTAATGATCATTCTCACTGCAGGGGTAGACACATGCACACATACACACACACACAAACACACAGAGCTATCACAAGCAGCCAGATGAGGCAAAAGGAGATAGCAGCTCATCTTCAGGTTTAACCTTAAGGTGTTTTTGAGTTGGTTCAAAAGTAAACTTTTTAAGTTAATGTAACATCGAGCATCCTAAGATTGGCTTTCAATGCTATGGGTTACATATGTCCTTGTGATTCAGGATCGCAAAAGGAACCAACCATAATACAAGATAAACAAACAGTGCAGGCAGTTCTTTGGAACAGTAATAATGAATTGCATTTCTAGAGCAGTAATGTAGAGCAGTAATGAATCTTCACCTATCGTATGACAAGATAAACCACAGCTGACTCAATGTTCCCTTCTCAGTCTTTTTTGTACACAGTGTACTTCTTTACAAGGTGACAATTCAGGACATTAATGTCAAAATGTAAAAGGAAAAGAAACTGGGTCTGGAGAGAAATACAGTGATTGATTTAAATGTTGTAGTTCAGCTTCTTTTACCGGATTTTTAAGCACCACATGGCCTGAGGAAAAACAAGCCATTTTCCCAGGCTCAGGAACAAGAGCAGCCGAATCCCGCCCAATCAGTCAATCAGTCAGCGTGACAGACTGTTTCTATAGCAATATAGAAGTCTACACAAATTACAAGAGGTCTGCACTTGCTATTAAGGTTGTTTTGCTACCCATTTCCCAGGTTGTGACCTAGGCTGAAAATTGTGTAGTCTAGTTTACAAGCTATGAATAGAAGGCTACAGCTTCATGTCTTAAGGTCAATACCATATGTTTTGGCCATAAAAGTGTTTGTTATGAACCAGTTATCTGGGACTCAATGGGACTCAATGGGACAGCATTTTAAAGTGTTTGTTTCATATTGTATAAAGTATATTTGCAAAAATATAAATGTAACTTCTATGCTGAAGACACAGACTTTCATTAAGTAGCCCCATCTCTTACTCAAGCATTTACACTCCTGCAGACTAACTTTCAATTGCTACAAAATGCACTTGTAGACCTCAGGCTTGTGTTAACTACAAGTACAGAAAATGCTTTATTCTAGATCCAAATGTGTACGTTTTGATGGTCTTCACATTACAACTATAGATGGCTATGTTTTAGAATGTTTCCCTTCCTATAAATACCTGGGAACTTGGTTAGATGATAATCTCTCTTTAAATACACATATTACTGAGCTGTTGAGGAAGCTGAGATTAAGATTTTTTTAGGTATATAAATAAATCATGTCTTTCTTCACAGCATAAAAAGGAGATTGTGGTGGTCCACGTGGCATTGTGTGCTAAGTCGCTGCCTTGCAGGACAAGCTATGTCATGATAACCAGTGGTTCGAGCCTGACAATGGCTTCTCCGACTTTGCCCAGAACTTCCAGCATAAGGCAGCGTAAATTGGATTATCTACCTTGCCATGTCACTCTATTTGGTGAGTGTAATCATCCCACGCATGAACTGACAAAAGTCTTCCATGTTGGATGACCCATGTTGGATTCACCATCCCAGTTGTGAAGCTGGCTACAAGGCAGGGTTAAGGGAAAATTGGACAAGACTAATTGGGAGGGGAGAAAATGGGGAAAATCACAAAATAATTAGAAATTAGAAAGAAAATTGTACATGCCACTTTTATCTCGGTGCTTGATTATGGTGATGTTCTATATATGCATGAGTCAGCTTCAGCATTGAAACATTTAGATGTAGTACATCATGCAGCATTGCATGTTATTACTGGTTCAAACTATCGCACACGTCATTGTCTGTTAAACACTTCAGTTGGCTGGGACTACTTGACTTTTAGAAGGTCCAGACATTGGTTGATGTTTATTTTAAAGGCTGTATTACAGAAACCTCCTTGCTATCTAAATAAAAACAATGCAGTGGTCCAGTAATATATATCAGACCTGTTGGTGCTGGAGGTACCAGGGGTTCACTTTGATTTAGCTGATTTAACTGCATTTGAATACCATGCCTCACACTCATGAAATTATTTACTCAGTAAACTTAAGCTCAAGGTTTTACTGCCTGGATGACAGTTTAAATGTTACATGACCTTTATAGCGTAAGTGAAAATGTGTATTTCTTAATGTGTATTTATTTTACTATTGCAAGTGTTTTTACCTTTAATTATTGATATTATATATATGTTTTTAATTTTATAATTTATTGTGTTTTATTTCAAACTGATACTTTTATATTGTTGTATTCACAAAATAATAATAATAATATCTCAGCTTCTGGATGAAAAGTTTTATCCAACTGGAACTTGTGTCATGTTTCATATTTTGTTCTAGTCAGTGAGTGTGACTCGCTAAGCTTACATGTTGTTACTTTGTTGGCGGCATTAAGAGTTTAGGAAGACTAGCAGATTTCCATAAAACAGAAGTTTGTATGTAAAGTACATGCACAATAACAAGGCAGTACAGTCTAAGACAAATGAAAAGTGAGGAAGCGTAAAGTGAACAAAAAGTGTGCTATTTGGAATCTTGCCATAGTTTTCCCTCATTTTAAAAGATCACAAACGGAGTCTCTAAGGTGCTCTTTTATCTTTTGTTCCACTAGACAAAGCACTAGAGATTACCATCCGGTTAGCTATAACACAATACACGTCTCTAAGTCAATAGGCACATTGTCAGACTGGTGACCAGAGACACCACACACTAACAAATAGGTTTTAGAATAATAGTGCTACTATTAATACTATTAACAGTACTACTGTAATACTATGGTTACTGCTGATGTTACTGTTATTACTGCTACCACTATGGCTACAACTATATTACTACTATGACTACTGCTATAATATTAATATGGCATCTACCACTACTACTATTATATCAGTAATTATGCCAGTACTACTACACTACTATTACTGCTACTATACAACTATTACAAATACGACTACTACTATTATGAACTCTACTAAAACTGTTACTATTATGACTATTAATACTACTACTGCAAGGACTACTCCTACAATATTACTAATGTTACTACAACTAATAAAACTATACACTACTACTGTAGAACAAATACAAATACAACCATTACTAGTAAAACACTACTATCACTATTAAAACTATTACTATTATAATAATACTACTAATATTAATACTACTAATAATAATACTGCTTCTACTGTATAATTAGCACAATTAATATAATAAATGATAATAAATACACAACAAGCTAACTGATCCACCAAATGGAACAACGCTTGTTTGGTAATAGAACTGAGAGATGCAGTACCGTTCAGAAATGTCTTCACCTAAGGGAATGCAGGAATGCAGAAATGAACAGAACTAAGCACAGTCTAAGGTATTGAAAAAAGACTGTGTCATGGATTCTACATAACATCAGGATATATGCTGTATATGAAAGATTTCAGGAAAGCTGCATGTAATCTCTGGAGATGTTTTACACCCACATCTGGCAAAAAACTAAATGCATGTATGTTGTCTGTGCTCAAGTGTTACCAGCTTAATGAAATATCTGCTAATCTATGAGCTTTAGGTAGCAATAACCTACATCTGAGACAAACAGATTACCACAGAATGGAATAATCAACTTATTAAAAGAAAGCAGGAATGGAAGGTGCTACACTAGAATGCCTCAGAGCCAAGCAATTCAGCCAACAAGCCGGTCCATGCCTGCTCGTGTGAGGCAAATGGTTACCCTCTATAGAGGGAGAAACTTAAGTTGCTGAACATATGCCTTGATTGTACAGCAAAAATAACAATTTGGACTTTACAATCCCAATACAATGTATATAGTTTATCCCCCAAAAAAACTCACTATTAAAGTACTACAAGAATATAAGTGTGAGTGTGTCTGAGTGTGAGTGTGTCTGAGTGTGAGTGTGTCTGAGTGTGAGTGTGTCTGAGTGTGTGTCTGAGTGTAATTGTGAGAGTGTCTGAGTGTAACAGTGAGTGTGTGTCAGTGTGAGTCTGAGAGTGAGTGTGAGGGAGATAAAGAGAAAACTGTGAAAACGACAGAGGGAGCATGAATATGAAATGAGGGTAGGTCCTCCCTGCGACCCTGGGTCAAACAGCCTAAACATGCTGCAGCTTGCAGCAACCATCCAGAGAGCCCCCTGCTGCCACCCTGCTGACTTTTTGAACACAGCAGCTGCATCGCAATTCTGAGGGGTTTCCTGTGAGAAAAGACAGAGCCACTCGGCAAAAGGACACTCCGCCAGCCAGAACTAAAGTTGTGAGTAAACTGGTTTACATGACACTTCTATTGGACCATGACTGCACCGGGAACAATCAGATGGCTGTTGGACATTCGATACTGCACTCAGTCAAATGCAACTCACTGTAAGACATTTCCATGTGTAAAACACAATAGTTTCAGTCTGCTGTATAATGAGATATGTTAGTGAAAGTAAAATATGAAACCTGAAGATTAAAAAAAAAGAAAACATAGTTACACCCTGCAACCGCTGTCAGACAGTTCCCGACACAGCTGGGACTTGCTGTGTAGTTAGCGTGGTGTGCACAGTGCACAGGGAGGTCCCAAAGCTCATTGAGAGCTTTCATTCAGGCTTGCACGCAAAAAACACATTAAACCACGGCAACACACCTACACAGCTGAAACCAGATGTGCTGCTACATGTACACACTGTCCACATTATAAATTCCATTCTACATGTACACACTGTCCACATTATCAATCCCATTCGCAGTGACCTGGCGGCAGACTTTGACAAGGCAAGGTGATTCATTCTTTTACAGGTACTGCAGCCCACAACCCCACAAACACACACACATCTCAGAAATGTCCACTCCAACTGTTCATTTTTACCTGTCGTTTGATCCATTTCACTAAATTCTTTCTCTTTGCGTTCTCTTCCTTCAACCTTGCCACCTTTCTTTTTCCCTCTCTTCTCCTTCTTCTTGCCTTCCGACATGCTGACAGTTGAAAGTGTAAATCCTCTCAGGGGGAAAAAAGAAACTGGGGTGAAAAAAAACACCCAGGTAGTCCTGTGGGGAGCGTGTCACAAGCAGGCGCTAGACTCTGAGCTTGTTGGAGCGAAGTGAAGGAGCTAACAGGGGAAGGAGCGAAGTGAGACCAAAGGGGTGGGAAGAAAGAAACACACAGAGGAGGTCTGAAGAGAGAGGACGGGGGAGAGAGATAGCAAGATAGAGAGAGAGACAGAGAGGCAGTAGAGAGAGAGAGAGAGAGAGAGAGAGAGAGAGAGAGAGAGAGAGAGAGAGAGAG
>JACXGM010016928.1:0-20231 GCA_016801145.1 Umbra pygmaea
CAGAGACAGGGACAGTACAGGGACAGTACAGAGACAGGGACAGTACAAGGACAGTACAGAGACAGGGACAGTACAGGGACAGTACAGAGACAGGGGCAGTATAAGGACATTACAGAGACAGGGACAGTACAGAGACAGGGACCGTACAGAAACAGGGAGAGTATAGAGACAGTACAGAGACAGGGACAGTACAGAGACAGGGACAGTACAGAGACAGGGACATTACAGGTACAGAGACAGGGAGAGTACAAGGACAGAACAGAGCCAGGGACAGTACAGAGCCAGGGACAGTACAGAGACAGGGACAGTACAGGGACAGTACAAGGACAGGGACAGTACAAGGACAGGGACAGTACAGAGACAGGGTCAGTACAGGGACAGTACAGAGACAGGGACAGTACAAGGACAATGCAGAGACAGGGACAGTACAGAGAGAGGGACAGTACAGAAACAGGGACAGTACAGAGACAGGGACAGTACAGAGACAGGGACAGTACAGGAACAGGGCCAGGGACTATTAACAGACAGTACAGGGACAGGGACAGTACAAGGACAGTACAGTGGCTAGAAGCTGAGAAACACAACAAAGACTTTGGTTTTGTATTCCTAAAGTGAAACCCATTAAAATGATGGGATGAGGTCAAGCCAGGCTCCTGTTTGTCAGAGTTCTACACAGTACTCTCTGTGTCCAGAATGACTTTGCATTGATACTTGAGTCCAAAATAAATTATGACTTGCAGGTTTCCCATCAGATAATTCTCTACACAGTATATATAATATTTTGTTATTTTACCTATATTTAACCGGGTGAGTAGACTAAGAACATTTTTCTACTTACAGCAACAACCTGGGAGCAATTTGGGTAAAGCGTCTCGCCCAAGGACACAATGACATTTGGCTCAGTCGAGAATTGAACTGGCAACCTTCTGACTACAAGTCTGACTCCATAACCACTGAGCCATCTGCACCCCATCTACATGTACTGTAAAAAATATCTATGAAAAAACTGTAAAAACTACTGGTAATTTGCTGCCAGTACTTTTTCTATTATTCTGCAGACATTTCCTTCAAGACAATAATAGAAAATACTTTATAAAAATAGTAGTGTCCGTTATAAAGTAATATTAGATCTGTGTGTTAACAGACATTTACTGTGTACACTCAGTATTTTTTCTGTTATTGTCTTGAAGGAAATGTACGTAGAATAACAGAAAAGGTACTGGCAGCAAATTACCAGTACTTTTTACTGTTTTTTCATTGATTTTTTGTGTTTAGTATCAAAACTAATTTACGGTACTCACATTTCAATTTCAGCTACTATCATGAAGATCAAGTTGTGATGAACAGTCTTCAAATGTTGTGGGAATAATGGCCATTTTAAGTCAGCCCTTCACTCTGGGAATCTTCTGTCTGATAGTATGGTATTAGTGTACTCGTAACCCAGCCACCTTGTCAATTTGGCCTGTTCAAATGGATTAGCATTAGCACTCATGTTACCTTGACAACTTGTAGGTTCAAACCATGGCCAAGGATAAGCAGCACCCAATCGCAGTGGCAGAAAACGCACACTCACATGTTGCTTTGCTTAGAGACATGGGCTCTGTGGAATCACACCTCTGTCAGAAGGTGTTACTTTCCCTGCTAGATAGCTGTGTGCGTGTGTGTGTGTTATGACAGATCCATCTGATTTCTATAGTGTTACATTTGAATGGTCGCATAAAACAAATGCTTTAAACTTGAAATGCGAAACTTGTAATGATTTATATATTTTTTCTGGTATATAAACAAAATAAATATTTGTTCTGGTGCTATCTGTTCTGTCACCATTGCGACCTCTATGCACTAGCTGCCTGGATCTGGCTACATGTTAAACCCACTGGTATCAGCTCGTCTATAGGTCCCTGCTAGTTAAAGCCCAGCATTACATCAGCCAACAATTCCATCATCCGTAATTCCTTCCTGTTCTCTGCTGCCAATGACTGGAATAAACTGTACAAAAATTTAATTGGTGATTCCCATCACCCTTCCTGAATTCAAGGAACATTTGTCAGAGCTGCTCTGAGACCACTGCACATGTTAATAACCCCCCCTATTTTGTACACTCATGCCTCATTGTCTGTGTTCCGCCCCAATGGCTTATTTGCACATTATCATTTGCACAGTTATGCCCCAGTGTTACTGCTTCCATACTACTGCTCTACCATCAGAGCATATTTATTGACCTACCTATCTAATCTTACCTCATTTGCACACAAGACATACAAATTTCAAATGGGTGTTTTTAATATTTTGTATTTTGTGTACGGTATTTTGTAAAATTGTATGTTGTCTCTTGCACTATTACATTTATCTTCTTGTCAATTGGCATACCTGGTTAAATAAAGATAATATTAATAAATTATTAAAAAATAACAATAAGTCATTTTGAAAATGACATTGTAAACATAAAGAACAACAGCCAACCTTTTCAATTGAAACTATTTCTTTGTGGAAGTATGAAATAGTATAAATAAATGTATCAAAATATAGCACCTCGTACGACAGAGCACTGCCATGATATAAAAGGTGTTTACCACATCCTCTTTTGATCTCAACGCAACTTCTGTCATGTCTTGATGACAAAAACGTTTAGAAAGGATGTATACAAAATGTCTTGTCTGGACTTTCATTGAACATGCAAGTTCTACCTTTCCATTTTACCAGATAATGACCAAAAATGTTCTACAGTCGTGGTCAAAGGTTTTGAGAATGATAACAATACTAAGTATTGTTCTCCCCAATGTTTGCTGCTTCAGTGTTCTGGAACATTTTGTCAGTAGTTACTATGGTATACTGAAGTATAATTAGTAAGTATAATTACAAGCGGTGGCGTATGCTTGTGCTACACAAAGAGGCAGCTGGCACACTCAGAAATCAGATGCATAATGCACTTTATTTTATAGAAAAATAAAATAACAATAATAATAAAAGTTTTTATCTAAACCTAGGCTATTATGATTATGATCTAATTATAATATTTGTTAATTTTAAAATAAATTCTGAATTATTTTTGTTTAAAACAACAGATTCACGTAGGCCTAGACATTGAAGTGTATGTGCAAAAATTGTTGCCAACGTGACCCCAGCGAATATCACGAGAGACTAGCAGTGTAGTAGACTAATAGGCTAACACATTCAGCAGCTAATTACGCCGGTAATGCCACACTCATTTATTAAAGTGACAGAGAGCTCCCTGTTCAATTTTTTTAAAAGACCTCGCATTGATGATGACCTGCCAGACCCAAGGTCTACATCAGCGGAGGAGGCTGTTTCTCCATCTCCCTTCCCCTCAACAAGTGTGACTCCATCTGCACCCAGGCCTGCAGAGACAGATCCAGATGATAAAGAAATGGCTAAAGTTATATGGCTAACGTTATCCCTACAGATCTCTCTGCAGTAGATGAACCTCCCTGCAAGCTCTGCATTGGTGGTGCCGGCCGCTCCGGAAAATAAAATTTAGGAGATGGTCCTGGCTTTTGCTGGACTTTCTTGGGCACACTGACACCTTCTTCACAACAATTGAATCTCTCTCCTTGAAGTTCTAGAAGATCCAATAAATTGTTGATTAAGGTACAATCTTACTAGCAGCAATATCCCTGCCTGTGAAGCCCTTATTGAGCAAAGCAATGATGCCTGCACATGTTTCATTGCAGGTAACCATGGTTGACAAAAGAGGAATAATGATTTCAAGCACCACCCTCCTTTTAAAGATTCCAGTCTGTTATTCTAACTCAATCAGCATGACAGAGTGATCTCCAGCCTTGTCCTCGTCAACACTCTCACCTGTGTTAACGAGACAATCACTGACATGATGGCAACTGGTCGTTTTGTGGCAGGGCTGAAATACATTGGAAATGTTTTTTGGGGGAATAAGTTCATGAAAGAGGGACTTCGCAATTCATCTGATCACTCTTTATGACATACTTGAGTATATGCATATTGCCATCATCAACACTGAAGCAGCAAACTTTGTGGAGACCAATACTTCTGCATTCTCAAAACCTTTGACCATGACTGTACTTTCACAATAAAACCTGGGTGAGTTGCAGGGAAAATGGGAAATATGGGACTATTTGAAAGCTAGAAATAAAAACATGTAGCTCAGGTTGCATGTCATAAAGATAAAAAATACCTCTCATACTAGAAAAGGTTACATTCTGACATTCTGCAATATTATGAGTATTACGATTGCATCATATCAGTTTAAATAGATCAGTGTAACTATATATTTATGTTAAAATGGAGCCAGTTTACATTTGCTAATTATATCCGTCCAATGAAAGTGAATACTGTTACTTCACTTACTGCTGGTCGATATGTTGCGCCATGATGTCAGGCTGCAGATGAAACACGAGTTTAACCACCTTCTATAATGCAATTATTATTATTGCATTACTGCAGTTAGCGAGCAGCATATATTCCAATAAGCTATGACTGGGGGTCTGTGAGAGATATCTTCATGTCAGCTAGAGCGCTAGCCAGGGACTGATTTGCTTAAGCAACAAGACACATGGGGGTGTGCTATGGCCAAAATACCATGACTGAGAGCTGTTCTATAGCACAATGCAGTGGGAGAGCCATTAGCCTATCCCACAGACGCCCATGGTGTCTTTTTAATATTGTAATCTGTTACCAATATTGTCATTCATATTTGTGGTACAGCTTACCATCTCTCTGTTTATTCTCTAAGATGATTTCCATAGCCTGTTAAGGCACACACACGCCAACACATAGCACTGGGTGAAAGACCCCCCCCTTAGCTTTTCTTTGATCCTCAAAATCCTAAAAGCCTTTTTCTAATTTTTCTGTCTTCAGGCTACGACAACAGTGATGAACAAAGATTTCATGGTCATAGAAATTTAACGGTGCGCTAATTCTTACTGGTCAGGGCTAAGGCTGGAGTTCAAAGATGAGGCATGCCCTCCATGTGCAAATTTCACAAATCTTCTTGATGTTAGTCACCGGAGAACGGATTAAACTACTAGTATCGTGTGATAACAAGACGGCAGAAGTTCCTTGTTTCTAGGTTTCATGAGTTTCCTGTAGATTCAATTGCCACTATTTCAAAACATTTTGGCCATATTTAAAAAATATTAAAGGCATTCCAGCTAGAATTAAAATAAGAATTGACAAAACATTATAAGAGAATTGTTTCTGTTACAAAACAAAAAATTGCCAAAAAAGCACCCTTTGGCCTGGTTTCATGGGCAAGGATTAAACCTCTACATTCAACTTGATTATTTAGGCCAGGACTCGGCTTAATCTGTGTCTGTGAAACCGACACTTTATGTTTAGGGATTTTAGGTCTAACTACAGGGTTTGTCTATTTCATGATTGGTGATTTGGTGCAAAAAATAAGTTTTGAAGTTGTTGCCGATGATTGCCTGGCCTATCTTTTAAACATGCATGAATGGCCATCGAAGACCGAGTCAGATGCATTCTTCCACCAGAAACTCTTTGCTTTTCAAGTGTCTGGGAATGAGATTGCAGACATCTGAACAGTGACCATAACTGGAAAGGAACAGCTAGACATGTCCTTATTTCTTCAAGAAAGAGACATTAACTCATCCCTTACTATATCTCTTAAACCTCTCAAATCTTTGGTCAGTGGCTTCACTTACTTCTGTGTCCTTATACTATACAAATGTCTAGATGCAGTCAGTCTTGTTCAGCGTGAAAAGAAAAATCAAAGACTAGGCAAAACACTTTGATACTCTTCTTTAGTTGGGTTTCAAGCAATCAGTGTTCCAAACAGGAACAACACATATTATTATTTTACATATTTGAGCCACAAGAGATTAACCAATCCCCAACAATAGCAAGTGACAAAAACAGTGGATCAAGATTATCCATCAAACTGATTTTCCCTTGATTCTCCTCACAGCCTTCATCCAGCAACTCCTGACAAGTACCCTGAACACCGCCCTGGAAAGGATCTCAGCTCAGTGAAATATGTGTGAGACAAATTAGCAAACAACACCAAAAAACATGTGTGGTCAGCTTGTAGAGGAACCACCACCTCCTTTATATTGGTCATGAAAAGAAACCAAAAACTTTACAACTTTTGAATATAACTGACAATGTATAACAAAATACTAACAAATAATTTCACTAACAAGAAAGAGAACAAACTTGCTCAGTGTCACTCAACTGAAACATTTTGCTTCCCCCAAATGTATTTGTGAATCCATTTGCTCATTTAATGACATACTTCTACCCAGAATGCTTCAGCAGAGGAGAACCCTGGGAGAACCCTGGGTTCCCTGTCCTGGAACCACTGTCTCAGAGAAAGTTTTCTGACACTAATCCTGCTTGTTGTTTGCACTTGAGACATTTCACATAAATTACAAGACAGGGTTTGGGAAACTACAACATCTAGGACTTTTGTCCTTTAACTGAGCATACACAAACCATTTGAGAACAGTATCTCATCACTGACCAACTGTGGAAACTGTTTTTCTGAAACAACTGTTTCCTCCTTTTTGCTTCCCCTTAATTACTTAAAAGATTCAGCAGCACTTCATTTGGTTTTATCCAGTTCTAGCCAGGCCATTTCCAGCAGTTTTTTTTGTTTTATCACATTCTGCGTGGGCCAGAAGTTTACATATAATCAATTAGCATTTGGAAACCTGCCTGTAAATTGTTTAACTTCTCACGTAGCCTTCCACAAGCTTCCCAAAGTAAGTTCTTATAAGGTTTTGCAGTCCTCCTCGCTCGCACATGCTTTTCAGTTCTACCCACAAATTTTCTATGGGTCAGGGCTTTGTGATGGCCACTCCAATACTTCACCTTTGTTGTCCTTCAGCCATTTTGCCACAACTGTGGAGGAATTCTTGGGGTCATGGTCCATTTGGAAGGGTCGTTTGAGGCCAAGCTTTAACATCCGGACTAATGTCTTGAGGTGCTGCTTCAAAATGTATACACATAATATTTCAAATTTTCCTTTTTCATGATGCCATCTATTTTGAGAAGTGACCAAGTCCCTCCTGCAGCAAAGCACCCCCAGAACATGATGCTGCCACCCCTGCTTGCCCATTTTTCCTGCTTCTTCAATTTGTCCTGAAAAGTGTCCGATCCAGACTAGCTACTGTAGCTCAAATTGCTGAAAAAGTGAATGCTGGTTCTGAAAGAAAGGTGTCAGAACACACAGTGCATCACAGTTTGTTGCGTATGGGGCTACTGTATTGGTGGCAAAAGGGAGACATACACAAACCTACTTTACAAAATCATAGTTTGTTAACATGACATCTGTGTAGTGGTTGACACATTTTAGTTTTTTGATTTAATGATTTCAACCTCAGTGTGTGTAAACTTCCGACTTTAACTGTGTGTGCACAGCTTCCTGGTACTTAATGATGTCTCCCTGCATGTTCCTTGAAAGAAAGAGGCCCTATAATTTAAATAATGTGTGTTCATATCAGTGGGGCCCATGCAGACTTCTTTCATGAGGCCCTGATAGGTGGAGTGATGGGTGGAGTGATGGGTGGAGTGATGGGTGGAGTGATGGGTGGAGTGCGATTGTGCATTCCTGGTATTGTGTGTCTGGTTTACATGGATCGTCTTTCTACAAAACTCAAAGGAAAATTACCTTGATGGCGCTGGAGCTCAATGAAACAGACAGACAGATAGATAGACACTCACAAAGATAGATGGACATACATACAGGCACACAGACAGACAGATAGATAGACACTCACAAAGACAGATGGACATACATACAGGCACACAGACAGACAGATATATAGACACACTCACAAAGACAGATGGAAATACATACAGGCACACAGACAGACAGATATATAGACACACTCACAAAGACAGATGGACATACATACAGGCACACAGACAGACAGACTGATCTGTGTCCAGGATTACACAGACAGAGCTGCAGATACACAGCACTTTGAACAGCACGTACAAAGAATTAGGGACAGCGTGTCCACCACGTTAGGGACAGCATGTGTACAGCATTAGGGACAGCATGTCCACAACATTAGGGACAGCATATTTACATTTACTTGTCTTATACTCTATCTGCACCTTGTATTGTATTTGTTTACTTCATGTGTAACTTTACGTCATCTTGCACTATTGCGCCTTATCTTGAACAGGTCGTCTTTGCAAACGAGAAGCTGTTCTCAATGGAACACCTGCTTAATTAAAGGTGAGAAAAAAGAATGAAATGTCCCTGGGATCCAGCTTACCTTGATTCCGGTTAGCAGTACCCAGAGATGAAGCGTTCGCTCGATCTGTGAAAAGATGGGAGAGGTCATTAAGGATGAACCGATACAGCACCCACACAGCATACATGGTTCACTCTCTCATTGAAATCTCTCATAATCAGTGTCCAGCCAATTCTATTGCCCCGGGGCAACTGTCCAAGCATTATTCATGTGTGTTTTAGGTTATGTGATACAATATTACGTATGTGTCTCACAATATTATGTATATGTAGCGCTCGGCCCCTTTACTGTAAAACTGGAAAGGGTTTTATTACTCATTGTTGTGTGTTAAAATGATCGGATGAGGCTCTCAGATGAGAACATTATGATCTGTTCTTTATCAGAGCTCTCTTACAGAAAACCTTGACTTATTTAACATGGTTAATCTGCGTTAAATATAGGAAACACCATACACACGTCAGCATGATTAGTGCCAAAATTGCCTTCAGTCTTTACTCAGCTGCTGAAATCAGTGGCTTTTTGGCACCAAATGCTGAATGTAATATTCAAGTGCCTCTAGGTGACTCATCGAATCTTGATTGACATTGTGAAGATATTGTGGTTGATGCTTATTTTTGTTTTCATGATTGTCTTTTACACTATTTACATGATTGTTTTAATATAAAATGTAAGACATATAATATATATATTATATGTTGTTTATTTAATATATTCTTCAGAAAACAACTATAAATGAGACCTACATGTAGGTCCGTAGCCTCAATGTTTAAATAAAGGTTAAATGATATACTGCATATTATAAAATAAAAACATAACTGTTTTAGGGACAAGGTGTAGCAATGTGTATATTCTCAACTGACAGACTGAGGTTCATGTTTTATCCTGTAACAAACTGTAATGCACATTTATTCTTACCTATTCAATCCCAACCGTCACAAGACACCAACTGTAATAAGGCTATTAAAATGTTACTGATTTAAAAAATAGTAATTTTAGACATATTAATGTCTAAGGAAAGTGTGGGATTAAATGGTTTATGATGTAGAACAAATAATTTATTTCATGCAAGAGATACATTAAAGGATGTCCATTGTTGAGGTGTACTCTGTACGGAGACCCAAGACTGAGGACCAGGAGGTAAACAAAACAGCTGTTTCTTTAGAATCTGCATCTCTGTAGGCTGAGGTGAAAGTTACACATTTTGTGAAAAAACTAAACGAAATATGTTGTATAATGTTGTACAAAATGTAAATGTTTTGGGTACTTACGCACAGGGACGTGGCTGCTGTGAATACCTGAAGACAGATGAGGATGAGGAGGGAAACCGAGGAAGAATTGAAGGAAGAGGAGGAAGAGTGAAAGACAGGAGAAAATGAAAGACAAAAGGAAGCAAACGAAGAGAAGAAAACCTAATCAAAGTGCTGTTTGTTCACGTCCTGTACGCATTACAATATATAGTAGTACAATAGAAAAACAAACACCATGAAATTACGAAGATGACATCCCAAAGATAGTACACAAAAAAAAGGAATTACAAAGAATTGGAATGGGTTTTTGTACATTAGCACAGATTCCTCCTGTGATATCAATCAATCGCCAACCCTTGACTTACACCCAAAGACTGATCTCTTTTCAAGGACTATTTTTAGCTTTAGCCTCCCTAGAGTGTCCATTGATTAACAGCTTTGGGGTGACAGACAGACAGTAAATCAGGGACGCCTTACAGCGTAAGTTGTAACACCAAGGATCTTTCCATTATGATAGTCATGGCCTACCTGAGTCAGCCAAATCAGAAACAGGGCAGGAAATTGCAGTATTGTGACACATTCTAAAACATATAAAAAAGAGTTTCTCTGAAAAGGGTTGGATAACAGATTTAACCATTTCTAAGGTCCTGCAGGTTTATAACAACCATAGAAATTAAATGGATAGAACGGCCATTCCAATTCAAATCAGTGTAGCAGGAGGGTCAGAGCGGCAGCCATTTTTATGAGTACCATTCCATTGCAAAGATCTAGCAGCCTACTTCCGCAATAAACCGATTCGTGTTGTCATCGTGACAACAAACAACAATCGCCATTTTGTTGTGTACTAATCGAATGACCACACCAAGCAGTTCAATTGCCTTTCTGTCCATTCTATTTCTATGATACAAACACCGCTCTGACAGTTGGTCAAATGCAAAACGCTCCACATCTTCTTCATTCCCAACCCTGTATGGTGATGATTGGTTATTATTGTTGTCGTCCAACACTGTGGGTCTTACTGTCAGGGCACTGGATTGATTTAACTTTAGCCTCTGCACTGCCCTACCACACTGAAATCTGTTATTGTTCCAGGCTATTTTCATTAGCAGTTTGGCACAACTTCCCACTACTCAGTACGATCACTGGCATCTCCACGCTCATTCAATACTTACCCATTGTTTAGCCTGCAACTGTCAGAGCCGTACGAAAGACGGATGTTGATTTGGCTTCATCCGCCTGCCTGACTATCGTTCATCATCTAATCGTGGTTGAAACAATTTTAGCAGCAGCTGGCTGTTAGCCATCCCTTCTGGCGAAAAACAGAATCCTAGTCATTCTAGCCTTCTGATTCATAATTTGCAATAGGCTATTCATAATATCAGTTTATGATGCATAAAGCACAATCCTTTTTAATCACAACCCTGTCCTTAAGCCAATATGTTCACTCTTAAGAAATGACAAATTGACAAAATGGGTTGCTCATAGCTCATGGCACGTTGCCAAACCAATTAAACAAGCCCCGCCCAGCTGAAAGAATGGCATTGTGCGTTTTCTGGTGCACACAGCACAATTCTCCTTAAAGGAGATTAACAGAGAGCTTTTCAAATGTTCTCCGAGCTCTGTCAATTCGATCAAACATTTTTTACGGTTAGTTTCATTACTTCAATCAAAGAGTTCTATCAGGCTCCAAATCCAACCCCCGTAACGTCGTAACCTCTGCACACCAGATATCTTCCTTCCTTCTTTGCAAAGTGAACTGTCAACATTACTCCACAACCTATTTCTCTTCCTCGCTCCAACGTCGAGGCATGGCAACACAGCATGTTGGGAAACATTAGGAAGATTTTAATGTATGTACTAAGATCACTTTGACAGAAAGCTTTACCACAATAACTTGAAAACATGCCTTTGCAAGAGAGAAATTGTTATTTTTTATGTTGTATATATACAGTGCATCTGTAAAGTATTCACAGTGCTTCACTTTTTCCACATTTTGTTGTTTCACAAGTGGATTAAATTCATTATTTCCCTCAACAACAAAAAACAATACCTCATAATGACAATGGGAAAGAAGTGTGTTTGAAATCTAAGCAAATTTAAAAAAAATAAAAAACTGAAAAAACACATGTACATAAGTATTCACAACCTATGCCATGACACTCAAAATTAAGCTCAGGTGCGTCCTGTTTTCACTGATTATACTTGAGATGTTTCCATAATAACCATCTCTGCAGCACTACACCAATCAGGCCTGTAATCAGGTGGCCAGACAGAAAACACTCCTCAGTAAAAGGCACCAGAAAGCCCACCTGGTGTTTGTCAAAAGGCACCTGAAGGACTCTCAGACCATGAGAAACAACATGTTCTGGTTTGATGAAACAAAGATTGAACTCTATGGCATGAATGACAAGCATCATGACTGGAGGAAACTATTACTACAGTGAAGCATGGTGGCGGCAGCATCATGCTGTGGGCATGTTTTTCAGCGGCAGGAACTGGGGGACTAGTCAGGATTGAGGGAAGGATGAATGGAGCAATATACAGAGACATCCTTGCGGAAAACCTGCTCCAGAGTGCTCTGGACCTCAGACTGGGGTAAAGGTTCATCTTCCAACAGGACATTGATTCTAAGTCCACAGCCAAGATAACAAAGGAGTGGCTACTCTGTGAATGTCCTTGAGTGGCCCAGCCAGAGCCCAGACTTTAACCTGATTGAACATCTCTGGAGAGATCTGAAAATGGCTTTGCACCTACGCTCCCCATCCAACCTGATGGAGCTTGAGAGGTCCTACAAAGAAGAATGGGAAAAACTGCTCAAAAATAGGTGTGCCAAGCATGTAGCCTCATACTCAAAAAGACTTGAGGCTGTAATGGCTGCTAAAGGTGCTTCAACAAAGTATTGAGCAGAGGCTGTGAATACTTATGTACAGTGGGTATAGAAAAGAATCACCCCCCCTGTAAAATAATCAGATTGTGTTGCTTTGCAGCCTGAAATGAAGACAGACACACTTTTTGTTTCATTCAGCTGTATTTACTCAGTGCAACTTATAACATCCAAGTAAAAGATATTACACCAACATATAAAAAAACATATTCACTGAGTTGGAAAAAGGATCACCCCATTGTTTCAGTATTTTGTTGCCCCACTGTTGGGATATGTCTCTACTAACTTTGCACATCTAGACGTTGCAATATTTAACCACTCTTCTTTGCAGAACTGCTCAAGTTCAGTTAAATTTGATGGTGACCGTTTGTGGACTGCTGTCTTCAGGTCATTCCACAGATTTTTCAATGGGGTTTAAGTCTGGGCTCTGACTAGGCCATGCAAGGACATTCACCTTGTTCTTCTTCAACCACTGTCTGGTCAGTTTTGCTGTGTGCTTTGCGTCAATAAGTAAATCTTCTTCCCAGTGACAACTTTCTGGCAGAGAGCAGCAGGTTTTCCTCAAGAATTTGACAGTATTTTGCCCCATCCATTTTTCCGTCTATCCTGACAAGTGCTCCAGTCCCTGCTGCAGAGAAACAACCCAATAACATGATATTACCACCTCAATGCTTTACTGTAGGAATGGTGTTATTTAGATGTTGAGCTGTATTGGATTTTCGCCAGATATATCGCTTGGCGTTGAGGGAATACAATTCCATTTTAGTCTCATCTGACCATAACACCTTTTTCCACATGGGCTTAGAATCTTCAATGTGTGTTTTGGCGAAGTTCAGTTGTGACTGCATGTGGCCTTTCTTGAGGAGTGGCTTTTTTCTTGCAACCCTCCAATACAAGCCACATTTGTGGAGAATTTGTGATATTGTTGTCACATGCACACAATGACCACTCTTTGTCATGAATTCCTGCAACTGCTTCAAAGTAGCTGTAGGCCTCTTGGTAGCCTTTCTGAACAGTTTCCTCCTGGCTCTTTCATCCAGTTTGGAGTGACATCCTGACCCAGGCAGTGTTGAACCAAATACCTTCCACTTCTTAATAATGGAGTTCACTGTGCTTCTAGGCACTGATAAAGCATTTTAATTTTTTATATCCATCTCCTGACTTGTGCCTGTCCACAACTTTATCCCCTAGATCTTTTGATAATGCCTTGCCACCAATAGTTAATAGTTGTCTTCAGTTGCACTACCAAGGACAGAAATGCTCAGAGAAAAGCTTGTTTCATGCTGAGCTAATGAAAATGACCACAGCTGATCACAGTTAAAAGTCAATTGGCTTTGTGTGCTATTGAGAAGGTGATTAACTACACCTGGTTGGGTTTACAAGTAATTTTTAGGAGGAGGGTGATTCTTTTTCCAACTCAGTGATTCTGTTTTTATAATTAGCAATTTATTTTTTCTGATAAGTTTTCTGACAGTATACCCACTGTACATGTACTGTTTTCATATATTTTTTATACATTTTTCAAACACACTTCTTTCCCATTGTCATTGGGGTTTTGGTTGTAGAAATTTAAAGGGAAATAATATATTTTATCAAATTTGGATTAAGGGTGTAACATAACAAAATGTTC
Organism: Umbra pygmaea; assembly: GCA_016801145.1. Lineage (NCBI taxonomy): Eukaryota > Metazoa > Chordata > Actinopteri > Esociformes > Umbridae > Umbra > Umbra pygmaea. The sequence continues at coordinate 13,984 of JACXGM010016928.1, forward strand.
AAAAAGTATTGCGATGCGAATACTTTACGGATGCACTGTAAATAATTTTTCTTTACATCAATAGATAACAAAACACCAACAATTGTTGTGGTCTAGTGACTGTAGTGCAATAATATAGCTCCAAGTTTATTTTGAGTTTTCCAAATAAAGAAAGTAGAATTTATAATATTTCACATTCATTTGTGCATTTAAATAACCTATCATAAAACGCCTGTTCTGGGTCATTAAATGTTTTCCGTCACAAAATGCTTTTCTGTGTTGATGTGCGGCCCCTTGAATTAACCTGTCTACATATAAACATCCAAGTATGCAATATATTCTATACATTATGGTCTGTATGCCAGCACGCACTAAAAACCCTAGCCTGTCTTTAGGGTGGAGCTTCATGTGCATCCAGCCTGAGACAAAATGGCCCCACATTTTCTATACAGTGCTCTGGTTTTGACCGTAGTTAATGAGGGAATAAAATGTCAGCCCCATCAAGCCTATCATATGCATGGGTATATGAATATGCAGCGTGTCAAAAAAAAATAGGCCCATGTCAGTCAGTGCCTCGGACATGAATTACCCTTGAGATTAGAAGTGGAAGCTGTGACGACACACGAGCGCCATTAAACTATGATTAGATTTTGCACTCTCAGCTAATTTGTCTTCATGCGAAGGGCCGTATGTTTAATATCCTAGTAGGATATATGAGCCCTGGCCGCTTGTTGCTGGGGAAAGTGGAAAATGGAAGGCCTCTGTAATGCGAGCTGTTCTTCTCTCTGGTGAATAACGTGTAACAAAGACAAAAGCCTACTCAACTTCTACACCTGAGGGGAGCAATATTACTATAATATTTCATTAGTGTGTAATACCGTCACGGTGCCATCAGCTGCATCGCTGCCTTATTTGTTTCTGTCAAACGAGTGTAAAGTATTGGTTTTGATGGGTGTGCCTGTACTTTTCATCAGATCAGAGCAGATGCGTCCACGTGTTGCCGTTTTTTAATAACACACTGCCTGTCTGAGGGGAGAGGAGAACGTTAGCTGGCTGTTCTCACAAGAGGAGTGCTGGAGAACACCTTTTCTATGTATAGCACATGGCTTAACCACAGGTTCCCTGCACATTGGATAAGGCGCTAGCTCTGTATTTACTACAATTTTAAATTGGAGGTTTTTGATTACATCTTTGATTATTAGTGGTTCAAGTCCTGAATACAATTTAATGATGAGTAGGGGTTGTGGAATATTTTTAAGGTCCCATGCAATAGTTTTATGCAAATATAGAATACAAATAATGTAGCAATGATATGACAAAGATAATCTGACACATTGCATTAAGGTGCCCTGTACAATTAATACAGAATCTCTGTTGAATGTTCAACATTTAGTCAATGCTTTAAACACTTTAAAATTAAATCATCCTTGTTTATACTAGAGATATTTGGTTAACATCTTTCCTCAAACGGAATGATTTTGTGTCAAATATCAGTGAGGTATGTGGTTCTTCTATTTAGATAAAAAGGCTAAATTACATACCCTTATGGCCATTTTTGAAAAACCCATAAATTATACCACATTAATTATACCACATCAATTATACCACATCAATTATACCACATCAAGGGCCTCATGACCATTCTGGACATCATAGGTATCACTTTAAGCAACGTTTCCCTCAAAGGAAAACATCATACGTATCATCTTAAGCAACGTTTCCCTCAAAGGAAAACATCATACGTATCATCTTAAGCAACGTTTCCCTCAAAGGATAACATCATACGTATCATCTTAAGCAACGTTTCCCTCAAAGGATAACATCATACGTATCATCTTAAGCAACGTTTCCCTCAAAGGAAAACATCATACTTATCATCTTAAGCAACGTTTCCCTCAAAGGAAAACATCATACGTATCATCTTAAGCAACGTTTTCCTCAAAGGAAAACATCATACGTATCATCTTAAGCAACGTTTCCCTCAAAGAAAAACATCAAACGTATCATCTTAAGCAACGTTTCCCTCAAAGGATAACATCATACGTATCATCTTAAGCAACGTTTCCCTCAAAGGATAACATCATACGTATCATCTTAAGCAACGTTTCCCTCAAAGGATAACATCATACGTATCATCTTAAGCAACGTTTCCCTCAAAGGAACAATAAACATTTCAGATGGCATGGTCTTGGACATAAATTAATGTCAACAATTTTTTTTTCAAAAAATTGAAAAACTAAGAGGTTAACGATCTGTCATTCAGCCCTTGAGCACGGCATGAGCCTAATTTTTTAGCTACTCTCACAAAGTCACTTCTGCAGACAACATTCATGGAGACGTGAGAAATATCAGTAAGTAGATAAAAAAGGGTTGTCATTAGCCATTTGCATACGACTGTATTTGCATTTAAGAGAGTCCATTTTATGTCTAAAAGGTACAGGCAGTTTAATTACACACAGGTCATTTAGTTTCAGTAGTGGGTGTTTTGACCAATCCGATTAGCAATAATGCCAAACATTGAAGAAAAACAAAGTGGTGTAAACAGCCATACAGCCTCTCATTTATGTAGTTTGTGTTATTATATTTCACTTAACTAACTTCCCCTGTCCAAATTCCCAAATTTAAATATTACACATAGATAGCATACATTTCCAATGGCCTGTATTCTGTGGTGGTGTTTGTCTGGGCTCAATGTTTACAGTTTAAACAGGTGGTTGAATAACCAACAGTGATGCATTCAGTCTCTTGTACTCTAAACCTGGAGGGATTAAACTGCTGACTTCCACTCTTTGTTTACTTTGAGGTTCTGCTGCGCTCATCTATGCCACCTGTAACCAGTCAAGTTACAGTGTGTTTCAAATTTCAAATTTTCTTCCTTTTTAATTCTCGCTAACCCTGCTTGGTCGGCAGCACCGCAAAGTCTTGGACCGATGCAAGATGGGAAGGGCCGGTCACATGGTTCATCCAACCACATGTCGCCCAGCTGCTGATTCTTTTCGCACTGCTCACCCAACACGGAAGCCTTTAGTCAGATCATGCATGGGATGATTACGTTCACAAGCTATATTTGCGCGATTGAATTTACAGGTGCTCGAATCTGAACACAGGGAGTTGCTGGAGAGCAATGTGGCAGGATAGATAACCTGACATATCTAACCCAAATCCCGGGCAGCGATATGCCAAGTTGTGTTTACTTGCAAGATCATTCTCATGGTTTACTAATCGTTGTTTACTACTCATGGTTTACAACAAGTCTTACTACTCATGTCTTACTACTCATGGTTTACCACTCATGGCTTACTAATCGTGGTTTACTACCCTGTCTGCTGGTAACCCTTTGGGGGTGTGGTCTTGGCAATGTGGGTGGGTCGGAAGCATGCCTGCTTGCTCCTGCCCGAGGCTTTCCTTGTGCAGGACCATGCCTCTTGTCCCCCCCCCGTCTCAGCCCCAGATGTTATGCTACAATAGTTTATGTGCCAGGGGACTAGGGTTTTTCTGTCCCCGGAAGCAGATTATATATTCATTTTGGGGTCAGAGCTGTATCAGGTACTAGACCCAAGATATGCTCACTCTAATGTTCCTGATGTCATGTTGATCCTAGGAGGACCCAAACCCGTGGAACATGCTTCAGGACCATGTGGCCTGATGACTCCTTCCTGTGCCCATCCTGTGCCCAACCTGCTGCTGTTGATGATCACGTGTCCACCTGGTGACGCCAGCTTTCATCTCCAGACGGCTTTACATTCTTCCTTCACAAGACCACCGAACTATATTTATTACTCTTGATTTACTACTCATGGTTTATTACTCTTGGTTTAATACTCATGGTTTATTACTCATGGATTACTACTCGTGGTTTATAACTCTTGGTTTAATACTCTTGGTTTAATACTCATGGTTTATTACTCATGGTTTACTACTCTTGGTTTACTACTCTTGGTTTACTACTCATGGTTTACTACTCTTGGTTTACTACTCATGGTTTACTACACATGTTTTACTACTCTTAACTGAAGGTTAACTGACTGAAGAGCATATGATTTTTTTCTCTGGAGATCAGAAAGCCACAGAAGCCCCATGTCTAGTCTCCATGTAGCTAGTTTTGAAGGTAGTGTTGGTAATTATATTCTGTATAATCATGTTTAAATACAGTTTGAACAGTTTAGAATGGTATTACTAGATGAGAGAGTTATATGGCTATACTTGAGGCCTTTAGGAACATTCTAGGACATGTAGACAGACATGTTCAGGGTCAAGATAAGACTTTCCTTTAGGAGAGGAGACGAAGGAAGCAAGGCCAAGGACAGAGAGAGAGGCCTTACTTATATTATAACATCAGCATAAGCTTTAGCTTATGGCTTAGGACTTATAACTTATAACTCTGTTATATATTACACAGCTTATAACTATATGATCTATTGTAGGTTAGACTATAATTCCATCACAGGTCTAAAACATGTAGATGCCAATTCAGACTAATAGAACAGGACATTTTACTGACAGGACATTTAGACAGATAGGGGTTACTGAGTTATTCAGAAAGGAGTGCACTAAGTAGTATGGACACTCAAGGTTAGGAGCAGTGGCCTTTACATTAAGAGATAGTAACCTACGTAGATAAGAGGTTGAGGTGACCGGCACGTGTTCTCACATGAGTCAAGTCACGAGTTGAGAACCTTCTAGAACCTTCTAGAAGGTATGTGCAACAACAATGCAAAGGCTATATAAGCCAGATCCATAAGAGCATTCGGGGCATTTTTCAGAACCTGTCTTGATGCCTTGTTATGATGACCCTGTTTCCGTAACGAGAAGTACTTAATTAAACATTCTATTATCTACCACAACCTGACTCCTGAAACCATCATTTCAACGAAGATCTTACCAGCCTGAATTTAACCCTTAACAAAATGGTCTTACCAGCCTGAATTTAACCCTTAACAAAATGGTCTTACCAGCCTGAATTTAACCCTTAACAGTAGCATGACTGTAGCTCAATTAGGGAAGCCCCCTGTCTAGTCTCCATGCAGCTAGTTTTGAAGGTAGCATGACTGTAGCTCAATTAGGGAAGCCCCCTGTCTTAGATGCAGGATGTGTATCTAAAAAAATACTGGAAAAACATCCTGACAAACATGTATTCTTCCCTGGATCACTGAGCCATGTTCAGGTTACTTACAGATGTTAGCGGTCCCTTTGGGGATTGGTAGGTAGGAACCGACGCTCCAGGACCTTCCATGGTAGTGCCTCTTACAGCGGCCGCAGTCTGGTCCTGTAGTGTTGTGTTCACACTCACAGCCCAGCCTGGCCTTGTCCTTGTCGAAGACACAGCTGTTGGAGTGCAGGTTACATTTGCACCTGAGGAGCACACAAAGTCATGATTATTAAACATTTATTTCAGACCTTTTCTCTTTTACAAACACAACATTAGTGGACTGCTGCTAGTTGCCATAGGTTCTTTTGTCGAAGCATCAAGAAGCTACTCTTCCTTGGGTCCACATACAAAGATTATTTTTTATTTAACCTTTATTTAACCAGGTGGGCACGTTGAGAACATTTTCAAATTTGCGACGGCGACCTGGCCAAGATAAAAGCGTTGAGGTACAGCAACAAGAAGTTACACATAAAATTACAAGACAAGGAGTGCACAATAAATAGTAAAAACAGAGAATAAAACAGTGAATGTATAATAAATAATACAGTGAGCAGGTCAAACAACTAAGCATTTGTACAAGTAGTGCAACAGATGTCGATACAAGGAGGTAGATGATTGGTGGATACAGTTGCTTGGCGGTGTACAATACTGACAGTTATAAGGAGGCATATATCAGCTGATTTTCCTGTAAACCATCAATATGTATTCTAATCGTCTTTGTAGCTGGTCTCTCCCTCCTTGGTTATGAAACTCTAACTAATCCATTGTAATTTAAATAACTTAATTTTATTTAGACTGTAATTTAAATAACTTAATTTTATTTAGACTGTAATTTAAATAACTTAATTTTATTTAGACTGTAATTTAAATAACTTAATTTTATTTAGACTGTAATTTAAATAACTTAATTTTATTTAGACAGTAATTTAAATAACTTAATTTTATTTAGACTGTAATTTAAATAACTTAATTTTATTTAGACTGTAATTTAAATAACTTAATTTTATTTAGACTGTAATTTAAATAACTTAATTTTATTTAGACTGTAATTTAAATAACTTAATTTTATTTAGACTGTAATTTAAATAACTTAATTTTATTTAGACTGTAATTTAAATAA
>JACXGM010016929.1:0-20101 GCA_016801145.1 Umbra pygmaea
CGTGGTCTATTTAAGAAAGCCGTGAACGAGCACTTATCCAGAATATCTACATCTGGCTTGACATAGCTTTACCTTTTCATCCTGGCTAAGCAAACGTGCAACCGATTAAGCCGCGATGAGCAGATCACACTAAGTCAAGCTGCGCTTTTTCAGTTATCCTGGATTTCTTTATTCTACTTTTGTGCAATACCCCCCTGGTCCTTGACAATTAATTATTTCCTGTGCCTCCAATCAGTAAATAAAATGTATTTACTGGACATTTTTATATTTCAACACCTTTACCATCAGCCCAAGCACAGTTTAATCATTTACCTATTCCCCATTTTCCACATTCAAATTTTCCTCATGCAACATTTCACATTTTTTTCATCTCGAATTTAAATTAAAATGTGATCCTTATAGATTGTGGTGTAGAGAATGTGTAGTATTATGACACAACTAGGGCTGCAACTAACGATTATTTGGATAATCGATTAATCTATCAATTATTTCTTCGATTAATCAATGAATCGTATAAACAGACAAATATTTCCAGAACTAAAAATAAATTTATTCCAAATTGACAATTTTAACACAACAGACCTAAATGTATGCTATAAAACATGTGCAAAACACATGCTAATTTCTTTAGTAAGGTGCAAAATATGGAGAAAACAAAATTCTGACCTAAGATGGTAAAATTATTGTCTACAAAACAATTATAGAAACAGCTTTTATATAACATAGTTGTAAATAGCCTTATAATTAGGCCTGTTAAATTGTAATTTCGTTGCTTTATGTATTTTTACCTGTTTATGCTTATTTTGACATTAACTGTTTTTGATTAAGAATGAGTTTAATTTTGAAACGGACTTTGGAGTTTCTACTGTGCGCAACATTGCCTAGTTGAAAAAACGATAAAATAAATTGCGTAGTGAAACGTTTAAAAAATTTGCATCCCCGAAAAAGTACAAGGTTACCATGTTGTAATACTGTAATAATAAGGTCTGGTTTGTGTTTTAAATTAGTTTTGCACTATAAGTATTTCTGTTTGTTTACTTTCGCACTGCCAGGTAGTGTTAATAAGCGTGTTAGATTAACGTTAGCTCTGCCCCGTCTGCTCTACCACAAACATTAATTAGCCAGCTAGTTAAATACACTTGTCGTGCAATGTTGAAGTGGATTTGATTTAATAAACCAAGCTGGATCGAGACAAAACATAGGCTATTTGATAAATAAGAACTACCTGCTGTGGGAGGAACTATTTTTCATTTCAAAATGCAATGCATGCTATTATTATGTAGTAACTTACCCTGCTGTTTAGTCCCCTTCACTTATCGCTCCAACCTTTTTTCTTTTCTAGTGATCCCTCATTACGGCGGTGCTCTGGTGCAATGCCATTTGTGTTTTACAGAGTTTGCACGTAAAACTTTTTTGTTTAATTTAAATGGAAGTTCTGCCATAATATCCAAGATTTCGGTCAGACAGTTTAAAACGTGTTTTCTTTATGTGTTGTAGCTCCACCACACAGCGAGCAACAAAATAGACCCAACGAATCGATAATGAAATTTGTTGCCAACAATTTTAATAATCGATTTTTATCAATATCATCAATTCTTTGTTGCAGCCCTAGACACAACAAATCATTGTTAACAATAGCAATTAGTACATTAGGAGCTGATCTATGGTGAAATGCTTTTAAGGCTAATACACCTCCAAACAGATTGCTCCAAAGATGTTGTACTAGTTAGAAAAGATGCTGTCCCATTCCTGGCTTTTCATTGATTAAAGTTTTACTGATAAACAGACCTATAAACTACACATACTCTTACAGTAGGGCTGGGAGGTATGGCTTAAATTTAATACCCCAATATTTTTCAAATGTTCGACGGTATATTTAAAGGTATTTAATTTTTTAAGTAAAGGGTTGAAAGAAATTCATTTGTTTGTTCATTATGATTTTTGTTGGAACACCAATAAACAAAACTGAGTAAGTAAAAGTAGTGCTATTGTATAAATCTTTATTAAATGCAGGAATACTAATAAATAACTTTGCAACCGCAAAAAAACAAGCCTATCTGCTGTCTATGGCTTTAGTACTGAACCGTGGCATGTCATGGCACCACCACTTGCTTAGGTTTATGAATTACAAAAAGTCCCACTGTCATTTAACTAGATTAACTACTGGTATAGTTCTGACAATCAGATTGGTTTCACAGGTTCTGGGCACGGAAAAATAGCCTTTGAACTCGAGCCAAACAACCCCCATAAGCTTTTTTTCGATGTTATAACATCGGTCGAGTGGCTTAGTGCATGCGCTAGTAGAACCAAGCGTGTCTATGCCGTCAAGAGCATGCCAACGGTGTAGGTGGCAGTATAACGAAAGGCTGAAGCCCACGTTAGCCAATCAGATTCCCAAAAGTAGCCAGATGAAAATGTAAACATAGGTCGCACTTTTGGCGCAGGTGCATGTTCTGGCGCATACTGTGACGTCGGCTGCCTAAACCTCAGTTTTCCTTCGTTTACATGCGAATGGAGTTTTCAAAAATCTCCACTTCAGCCGGAGTTTTTAGAAAGAATCGTTTTCAAGGGCGAATTCTCTGTTTGCGTGTAAACGAAGGGCACAAACGAAGGGAAATATCTCAGTTTTTCAAAATAACCGTCCGTGTACGTGTAAACGGGACCTTAAACCAAACCATGTCCACACTGTCGACGTTGCACCCTTTTTAACAACACATTTTTCACTTGCTACTGCGCGGATAATTCTACCGGCACCCTCCATTGTTTTTTTCCACCGTTTATCTAACTTCCAGGTGTTTGTTTCTCACATGTGTTTGTGTGTCCCGCAGTGGGCATTAAGATTTTAGGGGCGCATTTTATTTCAAAATAATATTATTCTCAGTTGTTGCAGCTGGCGGAATGACATGAAACAAATACCGGTAACGAATATAGCATACCGCTACATACATGAATACCGGTATATAGTTTTTTCCGGTATACATCCCAGCCCTATCTTACAGTGGTACGAACGATGGCTAAAGTATAAGACAATGCCCGATATACACAGCTAATACATGTAGCAACTCACGTGCTTGTAGCTGGTCTCGTTATCCATAAACTCCAACCGGGACATGGTGATGGCGACTTGGTCCCTCTCAGATGGGGTCTGTAATGGAGCCGATGCCACCAGCCCTGGCCGTATCTCCAGAACAGGGCTGCCAGATGGGGGTGCTGACTCCCATCGCCACCCCCCATAGCCCCCCCCCAATTTTTTTCTTGGGAGGCCCCCAGTCCTCCTCCATGTACTCCAGTTCTTCCTCCTCCTCAGAGGAGAAGAGGCTCAGCTCATGCTCGGTATCCGGGGTAGTCCAGGGTTTGAACGTGGTGGCATGGGCTGGTGTTAAACAGCACCTATGGGCCTCTCCATACTCCTCCTCGTCCTCCTCCTCAGAGGAGAAGAGGCCCAGCTCCTGCTCGGCTATCCGGGGTAGTCCAGGGTTTGAACGTGAAGACGGGGGCTGATGTTAAATAGGCCTCTCCATACTCCTCATCCGAGCTGTTAACGTCCCACATGGAAGTCACGTAGCTATAGCTCTCCCTTTTTGGCTGAACACTCCCGATGGTAAAGTGAGGGAGAGAGCGGTCAGCTGTAGCCTCTCGCATGTTGATGAGCGTGAACCTGCCGCCTGCTCATTGGTATTGGGTCTCCTCCAAATAGCTCTCCTGTACAGGTAGGGTATGTTCTCCCACGCTGTACTGCCTTTGTGTCCGATGCTCTCCTTTTGATTACGGTGGAGCATTCTGTAACAGTGTTGGCGGGTGTTGTGATGAGAGGGGGACACAAAGGCAGTAGATTGTAGTTGTTTGGTATTTATTTTCTGCATGAGACTTAATCAAGCGTCAACAATCCAAAAGGGACACAGATACGGGCGCACACTGATAAACAGACCACAAACTACACAACATACTCTTACAGCGGTACGAACGATGGCTGAAGTCAAAGTATAAGACAATGCCCAATATACACAGCTAATACATGTAGCAACTCACGTGCTTGTAGCTGGTCTCGTTAACCATAAACTTGGAAGACAATATTCCTTGTCACAGCAAGGGAGACGGGGCAGAAAATAATCACACAACACTTGCCACGTACATTTGGTTAATGCTCCACGTCTCTCCCTGGGCAGGACTGCTTATATGGGCACCTTGATCACTCCAACAAGACACGGCTGTTTGTAATACTTAATCAGAACCTTCTACATCATTCCAGCTCCCTTCGGTCCTTACTACATCTCCCAGCAGCCCTGGCCAGGAAGAGGCGTGGTTAACCACAAAGGGGACATACTACAAATTAAAGGTCACAACGGAACCACCATGCATTAGCACTGAATAGATACAGAACATACAAAAATGGAACTAAACATAAATAGGAAACAATTAATACAATAGAGGAGTCCATGCTCAGTCCTTGACGCCAGCCCCCACTGGGCTGAGCGTTACAAAAAGCCACTATCAGAAGGCTAGCTCCCACATCAAAATACAGTCTTCATGAGAGTGGGGTCACCTTCCTTAATTCTGAGGGATTTGGGGGATAATTTGAACACTAGTTGTACCAGACTTAATCTTCTAAAATATTATCCTTTTCAATGGAAAACTTCTCATGTTTTATCTTGTTTGGCCTACTACTTTTACATGGACTTTCTTGTGAAATAGAGATTGAATCTTTCTAAACATGATTATATATTACAGTATTAGTAAAACATTAAAATAAGCAATATTACCCCCCCCCTACATCTGTCATGGTATCCCCCTCAGGCGAGCAGGTATACACTGCCTGCTTGGATGAGGACACCAAGGAGGAGGAGGAGCAGTATGTCGATTACAACACAGAGGAAGTTGAGGACCTGATATGCTGGGAGATGGACCAGGAAGAAGCTGAAGAGGTAAGTGAGGGGGACAGACAATAATCTCCAGAGCACGAACCCTAGTTGGCTAGAGGTGCACTTCATATCTACTCCTCGTCCAGTGCTGGCCACACCACATCCTGCAGCCGAAGCCGGGACTCCTCCCCAACGCCACAGGCAGGGGTTCCATCCCCTGTTACCGAGGACGGGGCTCTGCTCCCTCGCACCTCCCAGGGGACCTGGCCACCGCCATCAGCTGCAGTATAGGCCATTGCGTCAGCAGCTACAGAGGAGACCACCATAGGTTCACCACTGGGGGTACCGATATGCCTTTGGCATATTACGTGCAACACCATTAACCTGGCCGCCGCCGTTGTTTCCTCCATTGCGGCAGGTGACTCCAGCCCACCCTTCTTCCTTCAGACATTGTCATCTTGATGAGGAGATACTATGGGGGGTTGAACCCCTTTCCGGATGGACTCTGGCTGCCCTCCCTCCCACCCTTCTTTAAGTCTGTCACTGACGTCGGGGCCGCCCTTCTGAGTAGAGGGCTTGCTCGTCGGGGGCCGAGCCTTTGTGTGGGGGGAATTCTCATGGTATCCCCTTCAGGTTTGTCTTCCTTCACGCCAAGTGGCCAAGGCACTAAATTGGCAAGTAAAGTAGGGATATTCCGATTTCCAGTTGAAATACCACTTGTGTTGTGTTTCTATATAGAGCTGGGTCTACAGTTTTGTGGAAAGCCCTGTTCTGTTAAAATGTAATTACAATTAAATTAGACTACAACACTGTATACCTGAGTAAACAATATTATCAGGCAAAATAAGCACAAAATAAGCACACAACTACAGCAAAGCTGATTATTATTGATAACTAAAGAGAAAAAAGGAAAGACATTGACTATAGACAGCAGCTGTATAGATATATCAAAACCGTCTCTCCTTATATACGCCTTGCGAAAGTATTCGGCCCCCTTGAACATTTCAACCTTTTGCCACATTTCAGGCTTCAAACATAAAGATATAAAACTGTAATTGTTTGTGAAGAACCAACAACAAGTGGGACACAATCATGAAGTGGAACAAAATTTATTGGATATTTCGAACTTTTTTAACAAATAAAAAACTGACAAATTGGGCGAGCAAAATTATTCAGCCCCTTTACTTTCAGTGCAGCAAACTCTCTCCAAAAGTTCAGTGAGGATCTCTGAATGATCCAATGTTGACCTAAATGACTAATGATGATAAATAGAATCCACCTGTGTGTAATCAAGTCTCTGTATAAATGCACCTGCTCTGTGATAGTCTCAGAGGTCCGTTGAAAGCACAGAGAGTATCGTGAAGAACAAGGAACACACTAGGCAGGTCCGAGATACTGTTGTGGAGAAGTTTAAAGCCGGATTTGGATACAGAAAGATTTCCCAAGCTTTAAACATCCCAAGGAGCACTGTGCAAGCAATAGTATTGAAATGGAAGGAATATCAGACCACTGCAAATCTACCAAGACCCGGCCGTCCCTCTAAACCTTCAGCTCATACAAGGAGAAGACTGATCAGAGATGCAGCCAAGAGGCCCATGATCACTCTGGATGAACTGCAGAGATCTACAGCTGAGGTGGGCGAGTCTGTCCATAGGACAACAATCAGTCATATACTGCACAAATCTGGCCTTTATGGAAGAGTGGCAAGAAGAAAGCCATTTCAGAAAGATAACCATAAAAAGTGTCGTTTAAAGTTTGCCACAAGCCACCTGGGAGACACACCAAACATGTGGAAGAAGGTGCTCTGGTCAGATGAAACCAAAATCGAACTTTTTGGCAACAATGCAAAACGTTATGTTTGGCGTAAAAGCAATACAGCTCATCACCCTGAACTCACCATCCCCACTGTCAAAAATGGTGGTGGCAGCATCATGGTTTGGGCCTGCTTCTCTTCAGCAGGGACAGGGAAGATGGCTAAAATTTATGGGAAGATGGATGGAGCCAAATACAGGACCATTCTGGAAGAATGATGACTCCTGATGGAGTCTGCAGAAGACCTGAGACTGGGATGGAGATGTGTCTTCCAACAAGAGAATGATCCAAAACATAAGGATATGGAATGGTTCGATATAAATAAATATATCCAGGTGTTAGAATGGCCAAGTCAAAGTCCAGACCTGAATTCTATCGAGAATATGTGGAAAGAACTGAAAACTGATTCACTGTTCACAAACGCTCTCCATCCAACCTCACTGAGCTTGAGCTGTTTTGCATGGAGGAATGGGCAAAAATTTCAGTCTCTCGATGTGCAAAACTGACAGAGACATACCCCAAGCGACTGACAGCTGTAATTGCAGCAAAAGGTGGCGAAACAAAGTATTAACTTAATTAACTTTTCCACGCCCAATTTTTCAGTTTTTTATTTGTTAAAAAAGTTTGAAATATCCAATAAATTTCATTTCACTTTATGATTCTGTCCCACTTGTTGATTCTTCACAAAAAATTACAGTTTCATATCTTTATGTTTGAAGCCTGAAATGTGGCAAAAGGTCGAAAAGTTCAAGGGGGCCCGAATACCTTCGCAAGGTACTGTACAGTAGAACTAATGCTCAAAACAGTTAATTGTTTTTTGGCAAGATCTGGTCTGACTCAGAACCTAAATATGCAATGCCATCTAACAGGTAAAACCTGCTCCCGAGTTTGATTCCAAACTCAAGTTTAATTTCAGGTCAGGTGTTCACTTTTAAGCTTAAATGCCCATTTTTTATTTAACCTTACCCAAAAATGCCTCACAGCCATAAACTGAAAGGTAATTTGCACCATTTATGTTCGTGCAAATTCATAACATATGCCACTTTTCAGTACCTTTTGTAGAATATGATACATGTCAGTATGGTTCGTTCTATATCATACATTTTGGTTGCACATTGTAATGTAACTTAACCCGACCTAACATAGCATACAAAGATTTTCATGGACACATGCTTTTTGTCTGACCCCTGAAAAGGAAATACTTTGGCAGACATGCTACAGCCAACTCTGGAAAGCTACCATGGCGTTACCAAAAAGGTGTGTAGAGTACACACATTGAAAATTAAACTCCGCCCTTGCATATTTATCTACATGTGTTGACTCTAGAGCAGCCTGATAGGAGAAGTGCCTCACTGCAGTGTGCAGTTTGGAGTGGGGATCAATTTAGGCGAAGTCAAACACACTTAACCCTTCCCTTCTTCTAACCCTAAGCTTAACCATTACAATACATGTGCTGGTACCACTATATATAACACTTCTTATGATTTTAAAACATTTTATTCAACATGTGCCTTGCTAAAATGTGTGTGTTTGTATTCAGTGCGTGACTTTCAAACCTCAGACGGACAAACAATAGTGGTGGGAGGGTTCAAATGTGAGCCTGCCTGAAGCTGGTTGCAGGGAATGCCAAGTGGTTTTGTCAAAAGGGTGATCACCTTTTCCAAATCAGAAAAAGCGACTGCACTGTAGAAATGCCACCTAGGAAACTTGTTTAAGTATTTTACTGTATTTACTGTAGGAATTACCTGTTGCCATTAGAATAAATAGTTAACGTCTGTCTGTTATTGGCCACGCCTTTTAGCTAGACCACCGATTTTCATACAGATTTTAGCAGGTTACGTTTTTTCTTCTATTTTTACACATTAATTCGTTGAAATTTTGTGTGACCAGTTGCAAATCGTAAAATTGGACTAGTGCGAAAGACGCTACCTGATGTAATATCCAATTTTTAACCAAAAAATATAACTAAAGGTGTTGGTAGCTTTGCTTACTTAGTTGACAGAATTTCCATATACAGTACATGCTAGTAGCCAGAAATAAATCATTAGTTTCAAATAATATATAACTCTAGCATTAAGAAGACTCTTCACTAGAACTAAGGGGCCTAGTCTAAACCCTGAAAAACAGCCCCAGTCCATTATCCCTCCTCCACAATTAGTAGGTGTGACCACATTTTGTTTAAATATTTATACTAAATTCTAATTGTAAAATAGGTGGTTGTACCTACTGTAGATCAAAAATGAGCTTTGGCATTTCTAGGACCATCAAATCCTGTGTACTGTATTTTATTGGTTAACGTTAATAAATTATGTTAAATATTCGAGAAAGGGGCACTTCGTAGATACACAGAAAAAGTTGCTTATTTTCACATAAACGAAGGCCAATACATACATTGTATTGTCAGTCCTACAATTGTCATTAGAGTCCAATGGAAGGGCATATTGAAAGATGGCACCTACTGTAATAAAAAATTGTCTTAACACTTTTTTTCAAATCTTTCTAAATCTGTAGAATTATCCAAAATTGATTTTGTTTCTTTACCAATTCTCTACAATGTGTTTTAAATGGCTTCTATTGAAGTGAAATTGTAAAATAGCTTTGGAAGGAATTGTCAGTTTAAACAGCCAGTGTTATTCTGTAGGTTCTAGAAAACAAAATATTTTGTTTTGGATAGTTTTAATTCTGCACTGATTGGGTTTTAAAATGTAAGTAACTTTTGAAATGCATTTATCTGTCAAATATTTATCAAATTTATTCAAATGTATGACGTGAGAGGTGTGTATATTTCTATGGGGCGCTGAAGTAATCATTGTCCCTCAGATATACTTTAGCTGCCGCTCAGATGGATTCAGCACCATGGACAGCGCACACTAGGAGAGAGACAGAACATTCCTGAGGATGAAAAAAGTTTGGAGGGGCTGGAATGTTCTGGAAGGGTCCTGGCAGTCTAGCCCCGCCCAGGCACACCTCACACAGATGAGGGCTAATGGGGTCCCTATAATTACTTAGACATAAAAATGGAGAAAGAATGACAAACTGATTTTCTAAAAGCTGCTGTTCTTTTGATTTTTCTCATCAGATGAAGTGACAACTCCCCCACAGAGGGCATACGCAAGGACTGAAGGCAGGTAGAGTAAGACCTACCACAGCCTGCAGACTTTTTGCAAGGGCACCTTGCTGTAGACTTCTGTTTGTGTTCTGTGCCTCGCCACTCGCAACAATATATTATAGAGCAGGTAAACTTCTAGAAATATAACATATTTTATTTACCTGAAATGAAATACTTAACAAAACAAGAAATTGATGTAATCTAATCCTTATATTCCTTGGTTTATATAATCTCACAATAATGTTTTATACTAAATTCAAATCACATTTGCTAGCCATAAACCTGTAGTCATTCACAATATTGGTTTTTGTATTACATGGATCCTTCTATGTTTGAATTACTTGTCTTTTTTGTAATACATTCATTCCATAGCTGTCACAAAAAGCATCAACCAAATGCATACTGTCTAGTAGCTCTGCATACAATAATACATTATACAATATGCTAATATATCTATC
This sequence comes from Umbra pygmaea, assembly GCA_016801145.1. Lineage (NCBI taxonomy): Eukaryota > Metazoa > Chordata > Actinopteri > Esociformes > Umbridae > Umbra > Umbra pygmaea. The sequence continues at coordinate 10,239 of JACXGM010016929.1, forward strand.
AATTAATCTCAGCCAAGCTCTAATCTACCTACTGTACAATCAATTGCTGATCGCTGTAGCATGCATTTCAAAGGTGGGTTAATAAAATGTATTCAGGAAAAATTAAAAAAATGTTTATAAGAAGTCTGCTGTTGTCTTAACCATGGTCACAGTATGTAAAATGTTCATACCAGACTTTAAAATAAAACATGTGCATTAAAAAAGGTCATTCTCAGGTTTAATGTCATGTCACACAGTAGATTTTGCTGAAACCCTCTCAATAGAGGCAACAGTGAGTCTATTCCCATCAATTTGTGGTTTGTACGAGCATCGGGTTGCATATGTCATCCTTCTATCAGGCAGGAATCAACCTAATGGTGGCCCCTGTCTTTGACATGGTGACAAAAGCCCTTACAGTAAATAGTTGTCCTTTTTCAGGAGATTGTGTTCCAACAATGCTTCATACATACCTCATTCCCTCTGTCTGGGAAGCAGTTTTACAAACGTGTGGTAAAGTTAGCAAACATGCATGCTCCTCTATGCTGGAATGACCTTTACTTGGTGGCGCACCCTCTTCTCTTCTGACTTCATTCACATCAATCCTACAACGTTGTGGACCGAACGCACACTCACACACACTCTCCCCGTGGCGTGGAAACAGATGTCTAGCGTCCGGCCTCCATTACCCTCTAGTCCTTAAGGAGATAAGTCACTGGCTCTACCCCGCCAGCGGTGCTCCTTACAGGGATAACTCACTTGCCTGGGCCCTGCTGCTGGCTAGTTTCCAGACATCCGGAGTGTGTGAGCCCGTGTGTGTGTGTTTGTTGGGTGTCTGTGTGTATGCGTAGAAATGTGTTTGTGTGACCACCATGGCTCACTCTTTCAACCACCCAACCATTAGCCCTTCACTCCTCACTTCAGTCTGCCCGTCCTGGATGCTCGAAGGGCCAACGCAAAGCCTGTGAGAACAAGGCAGTGAGCCAAAGCCTGGTTCTATCTCCCTATAACTCCTGTTAGCTGGACATATGCTAGTGTGAGCTGAGCTGGGGTCTTGATAGCATCCCAAATAGCAACCTACAGTAACTGTTACATTTTTGTCCAGAAGTAAAGCACTTAATATGTCTAGGATACAACTTAGGACCCAGCCCTGGACTATCGCTCTGCAGTAAGTGGTCATTAAAGAGACGCCTGACAGGAGTGTCTGCTATGAGTAGTGGAGGATGTGTTTGTGTGTGTGTTGGAGTATACTTCTTACTCTTGCCTTAATGGTCTCCTGCGTTAGTGGCTTTGCAGAGGTTCATCTGTCTCTGTGTTTCTGGACAGTGTGCTGGATTGGTGGCTGCTTACGTCCTGGTTGGTGCTCGGTTGGTCTTCTCAGGCAGTTAAAAAAAAGACATTCAGAGTTCAGTTCAGTGTAATGGTATAGACAGTATATAGCTCTATACATTTTTTTTCATTTTATGTATTTTTTGACTTACATATTGTTTGATCACACCTTACCAAAATGTGGTGGCTTTGTGTAATTCCTAATTGTAGGATCTCTGTATTTTACCTCCCATTTTACAAATCTTCCTAGTGAGGGTTTTTAGGTGATCCATTACGTACGATTACCCACGTATCGCAATAAGAATGCGTTGCACACGCATACAGAGCCAATGGTTAGTCAGAGCCAATGGAATGTATAGGAAGGGTGGAGATAAGTTTGAAGTCTGCTCACAGACAATTGAAATATGCTGTTTTCACCTATGCTCCATATTTACTGCTGCAAAAAATATGCTATTTGTACACTGAATCTGTCTAGTGACAGTTTATCCAAGTGTGGTGGGGTCATGTAACGAACACCATACTTAAACCTTTGAAGCTCTGAGAAGTGCCTGACGCATACCCTCCAAGTTGACATGTTAAAGTAGCTTCACCTGCTCCTGACCTTAATTTCTCCAGTTGTTCTTGTTACCTAACTGACAATACAGACAGTTTATCTTCAGCTAACAAATGTGCTATCTTTCAGCAAACAGAAAAAGTCTAAAACTGTCAAGATAGTTAAAAGTAGACTGACATCTTAATGTAATCCTCCATGAGTTTCTGCCGGTCTCTGTGTCTGTTAAACCTTTACTACCTCGCTCAAGGTAAGTTATAACATTGGCCTTTACTGCTACTGAAGGCGGTGGATAAAGAAAGCGAGAAAGAACAGGAAGTATTGAAGGAAGTAAAAATAAGTAGGCCTTAGACTCAGAAGGCGTCCGACTCAGATAAGCAGTTGAATGTACAAGAAAGAGCAAAGGGCTGCTAGATTTAGTCTTTGAGGTGTCTTTGTGTCAGCACCATACTGCAGTGCCCTTTGAGCTTATAAAAGAGTTATCAGCCATCCAAGTCTGGCCAGGATAGAGGGACTGGTTGGCCTGATCCCACCCCTGCCTTTGGGCCCTATCTCTGGGTAGACTCACAGGAATTTGGCCTTTGGCTGGAGGTCCTGGGGCTAGGAACCCACTGGCTGATTGCTTTTAAATGGCAAATCACCCATCTGTCTGTCTGGCTGACTGAGGGAAAAGTCCTTTACGGATCTATGTTCCCAGGGGAGAGTTAAAAGAAATAATGCTTAGGAGCACCAATGATCCATGGAGATTGTCAATGACTGGCTGGGTCTTGGCACACAATAGGTGGGAAAGAAGTTGAAAGAAAGTAAAGAAAAAAAAAAGACAGACGCTGGTTTACTTTACTTCAGGTCAACAGTCCCTCCCTACCTTAAAACTACAAGTTGAGTGATTCTTTCATATACAACACACAACACTTTTTCCTCTCAAAATGATATGCTGTTTTCTATTCGGAAAAGTTTCTAAGCACTTCCCTCTCTATCTCTCACAGACAGATCAATTGGCTCACAATTTCGATTCAACTACTGTAACTTTGAAAAGCTGCAAGAACTAAAGACACTGCAAATGGAAATCTTTCTTATGGAAAGATAGCATCCTAATATTTTTTCTTCACTTTATTTCATAGATCATACTTTTATACACAGCTACACTACTTGCCAGTGTGTTTGTGATCAGCCTGTCCTTCTAAAGTTACTGAATATGTATTTTACCTCAGGATACATCCTCAGTGCTCTGCATATTACCATCTCTCCAGGGATGCTGATATGGTCCAGGTTGCATTAAAGAGTTTTCCCACTGAGGGACCAATGTACAACAGGACCCATGTGGACTGACTGTGTGTTCCTGGTGGAGAAGGGGTAAGGGGACGTTTAGCCTCTGAGTGCCCCCCTGTGGTAACTCTATCATAGGGGTTGCAGGAGTTCTCTTCTGAAGTTAAGTGGTGTATGGTGGGTGTTTGTGCTTCTGTGTGTGTGTGGATGGGTGGGTGGGTGAGGGTGAGTGCATATGTATAGTGTGGACCTATCTGTGTGTATGCAAATGTGTATGCACATGTGTGTCTGTGTGTGTGACAGAGTATGTTTCCCTCTGGCAGTATTCTCCGGCGCAGAGATGGGAATAGAATAGCTGTGCTATTTTTTAGCTATGATTTCCATCTGTATCTCTGCCGCTCCTCTCTCTCTTCCTATCTTTCTCTCCCCCCTTTCTTTCTTTCTTTCTTTCTTTCTTTCTTTCTTTCTTTCTTTCTCTATCGCTCCATCTCTCTGTCCCTCTGTCTCTGTCTGTCTCTCTCTCTCTCTCTCTCTCTCTCTCTCTCTCTCTCTCTCTCTCTCTCTACCGTCTCTCTTCGCTGGGTAAGAGGTTTTTGTGTAGTGTCTGTAAGATAACCTTGTAGAGAGGTGTACCAGATAAGACAGGTCAGCTATGTGGGAGTTTATTTTATTTTTTTCTGAAGCAGACAAGGAGGTTTTTCACAGCCAAGCATGTCTCTAGCTGTTGAAGTAAAAATTGTATTGGCTGCATGAGTTGTATTAACACCACTGCAAAATATTAAAGCTATGAGTAATATAATGTATTTAAAGGGGCACTCTATAAAGTATATAAATGGGACTGCATTCTCTTTGTTGCTGGTTTTCTGTTCTACCTCAACATTAATTGGACTCACCTGGTGTCCCAGGTCTAAATAAATCCCAGATTAGAGGGTTGCAATGAAAAAGTGGAGTGGAATTGGCTTCGAGGTCCAGAGTTGAGTATGAGGGCTCTATAGCTATTATCGGGCTCTTCAACTGGTTCAACACAATTGTCACTCTTGGTATTCCGGTGACAGAGAGCGACTTGCTATCATTCCCTTCTATTTCTTGTCTCCATTCTCCCACCCCCTAGCCTTTCCACCAATACCCTCAACATGACAAACATCTCCCCCAATCAACCCTATCCTAAATTAAGAACAATGACATTGTCCAATGAACCCCATGACACCTGAGAGAAAACCTGTAGCCATCCAGGTATGCCTCATCCTCCACTCCTCAACTAAATCTCTCTCTCAGCCTTCCCCTCCACAGTCCCTACCCACATCGTTACATTATTCAGCTTACAATAGCTGCACAAACTGTAAAGAATTTCTTGATATCTTCAAAATCTAAAAAATAGATTTCAGCATCATCACATATAAATAGTTTTTTCAGATTCACTGAATATCAAGAAATAGTGGTTCGAGCATGACTATGTGTTCTCTGACTTTACCTGAAACTCCTGCACTAGGCCGCATCAATTAGCATAGTGCTGCCCAGGATTTGGGTAAGATAAATCAGATTATCTACCCTACCACATCGCTCTCCAGTGACTCCTTGTGTCCAGATCGGGCACCTGTAAATTCAATCCCAGAAGTATAGGTTGGTGAACATAATCATCCCATACATGATCTGACTACAGGCTTCCGTGTTGGATGAGCACTGTGAAAAAGCTTGGTGACCATGTGCGCGCCGCTCGCCATCCCACAGAACTGTCCAAGGAATTTCAGGGCTGCTAACAAGGCATGGTTAATGGGATTTGGGAAGAAAATAAAATAAAAATAGATAAATAAAAAATATAAAAAAATTAAATCAATGTTTCGTAAGCTGGTTACTTGAAATAGGCTGCAACTGTAATTCTCTGGAATTACCCCACTGGGCACAGGGCATTGGGGAGACGTCTACTCAACAAGTTTACAACCAAAAATACATTTTATGATGTATTCTCAATATCTTATGCCCAGTGGGTACCTTCTTGGAACAATTTTGAAAACACAAAATACGTTATACCAATTTACTCTACTTACATGTTTTAATGTTTCACCCTCACATTTTACTATTACATGTATGTTGTCCTTAATAATTAGAAATTTAATTTTTTTAAGTATTTTTTCCAGCGGCTTCATGTGATCACAGTACATTCCATAAATGCCATATTTTCCATAGTGATTTGAATTACACTGAAATGTTTAGGATTAAGATTAGGTCTAACATTACAAAAAAATGATATTTAGAAATCGTCTTCTAGAGAAACAAATGTGCATCATAATGAAATGGGGGGAAAAAAATCCACATTCTATTCCAACATTCCATCTAGATTTGATCTTGCAATCACCAGAGTGAAGTTCAGGTACGTAACCGCCCATCCACCGTCCCCAAACACAATTCCTCGACCCCAATGCGCTATTAAACATCCACACTATTTAACGATGATGACAATCACAACTGCTCCTAGTGTCCAGGTTGCGCCGTACTTGTGGTATGTTCATATGTCACTGATTGGGTTTTACCGAATATATCTGGGAAACGTCATTCGCAAGCTTTAGGGCTAGAAATAGAAGAGAGCTCTGCTGTTGTGGCTCTTATTCTACAAATATAAAATTACACATTTTTGCTGAATTAATCTTGTGCTTCATACAGTGTTATTTGGAAAGTGACAGAGTTGTTGATGTACTCTGTGGAGTATTTTGAACACTGCATGCCCTCTGCCCTACACCCACATGTAATATATCAAAGGATCAAGGCCTATTGCTGTAGTTTTGGTTTACAGATCAACCACCTCAAGCAGACAACTAGGAGGCACAATTATAGTAATAGGCCATGGTTGTGGACACAGCGTTTCTTTGACCTTTAGAGAATCTGTCTTTTGATAAACATCCAGAAGCTTCTGCACAATTGCAGGTCATGTTCTACACACATCTATCTTTGCCTTTTCATAGGTTACACAGTTTCTTTGCTGAACATGCCTGCAAGGTCTCTCTGCTAAATTCAATGTTGTTTCACTAACAGCCTGTGTGAGAAAGAGTCAAGCTTGGTCTTCATTTTGATCTTGCAAAAATTTGCCAGAGTTTGAAAGGAGAGTTAGATAGCTTGACAGTGTGTCATTACATTGGATGGTGATGAACGGATTCTACCTCATTGTACCTAGACTACTACACCAACATCATGATTTGAGTCATTATCTTCTAGCAAGTTCTACGCAATCACACTATAATTTGAGTATTATTTAGTTAAATGTCTACTTGTGACATTTTAACTGGTCTATAATGCCACACAGCAGCCATTTTTGTGTTATCTACTTCAATATTTTTATGTTCACTCAACCAATCATGTTATTATTCCAGAACGTCAAATTGTGATGACTTCTTTTTTTAAGTTGATGTTTGGCCTGTCTTTGTTACAATGGTTATTGGGACATTTGGGTTAGGTTTCTATTGGGGGATTTTAATATTATTCTTTTTTTTTCATTTTTATTATTTTCCAAAAAAATGATTCAAACATTATGGGCCAGTTTCATGAACAAGGATTACGCTTAGTCTTTTTCTAAAAAGCAAGATCAATGACAATTGTTATTCAACTTGATTATTTAGTCCAGGGCTAGGCTTAAGCTGTGTCCGCGAAACCGGCCCTATAATTTAGAGAAAATACATCTGCTCACACTCATTTGGGTGATTACAAATCAACATTCTATTTCTTTATAGAAAAAAAAGTTTCATATTTTTTGCACAGTTACATTGCTTTTTACAGCACTATGCCTTTTTTCCTGTAAGATCGACAAAAAGCTTAATAAACACCATGCACCACTTTCCAACAGATGACTAGTGATTCGAAAACCTAAATATCTGTTTCTCGAACTTTAGGTTTTATATATATATATATATAAAGTGTATGTGTATATAAAACATATATACAAATACATACATACATATATATACAGTATATATAAATTGCTCTAAAAAATAAAGGGAACACTTAAACAACACAATGTAACTCCAAGTCAATCACACTTCTGTGAAATCACACTGTCCACTCAGGAAGCAACACTGATTGACAATCAAATTTACATGCTGTTGTGCAAATGGAACAGACAACAGGTGGAAATTATAGGCAACTAGCAAGACACCCCCAATAAAGGAGTGGTTCTGCAGGTAGTGACCACAGACCACTTCTCAGTTCCTATGCTTCCTGGCTGATGTTTTGGTCACTTTTGAATGCTGCCGGTGCTTTCACTCTAGTGGTAGCATGAGACGGAGTCTAAAACCCACACAACTGGCTCAGGTAGTGCAGCTCATCCAGGATGGCACATCAATGCAAGCTGTGGCAAGAAGGTTTGCTGTGTTTGTCCAGCATAGTGTCCTAAGCTTGGAGGCGCTACCAGGAGACAGGCCAGTACATCAGGAGACGAGGAGGAGGCCGTAGGAGGGCAACAACCCAGAAGAAGGACCGCTTCCTCCGCTTTTTTGCAAGGAGGAGTAGGAGGAGCACTGCCAGAGCCCTGCAAAATGACCTCCACCAGGCCACAAATGTGCATGTGTCCACTCAATTGGTCAGAAATAGACTCCATGAGGGTGGTTTGAGGGTCCGACGTCCACAGGTGGGGGTTGTGCTTACAGCCCAACACCGTGCAGGACGTTTGGCATTTCCCAGAGAACACCAGGATTTGCAAATTCACCACTGGCGCCCTGTGCTCTTCACAAATTAAAGCAGGTTCACACTGAGGACGTGACAGACGTGACAGAGTCTGGAGACACCGTGGAGAATGTTCTGCTGCCTGCAACATCCTCCAGCATGACTGGTTTGGTGGTGGGTCAGTAATGGTGTGGGGTGCCATTTCTTTGGGGGGCCACACAGCCCTCCATGTGCTCGCCAGAGGTAGCCTGACTGCCATTAGGTACCGAGATGAGATCCTCAGACCCCTTGTGAGACCATATGCTGGTGTGGTTGGCCCTGGGTTACTCGTAATGCAAGACAATGCTAGACCTCTTGTGGCTGGAGTGTGTCTGAAGTTCCTGCAAGAGGAAGGCATTGATGCTATGGACTGGCCCGCCCATTCCCCAGACCTGAATCCGATTGAGCACATCTGGGACATCATGTCTCGCTCCATCCACCAACGCCACGTTGCACCACAGACTGTCCAGGAGTTGGCGGATGCTTTAGTCCAGGTCTGGGAGGACATCCCTTAGGAGACCATCCGCCACCTCATCAGGAGCATGCCTAGGTGTTGTAGGGAGGTCATGCAGGCACGTGGAGGCCACACACACTACTGAGCATTTTGACTTGTTTTAAAGACATTACATCAATGTTGGATCAGCCTGTAGTGTGGTTTTACACTTTGATTTTTAGTGTGACTCCATATCTAGACCTCCATGGGTTGATAAATTTGATTTCCATTGGTCATTTTTGTCTCCACTCTGCGCAACATCAGTCATCAATTTTGGCACCAGCCGTGTCCACAGTGCATCCGAAAAATATTTACAGTTTTTTACTTTTTCCACATGTTGTTATGTTACACCCTTTTTCTGAAAAGTATTAAATGTATTATTTCCCTCAAAATTCTACAAATAATACCCCACACTGGCAATGTGAAAGAAAAGTGTTTGAAATCTTATTAATTAAATTAAAAAGAAAAAAGCACATAAGTATTCACTGCCTCTACTCAATACTTTGTTGAAGCACTTTTGGCAGCAATTACAGCCTCAAGTCTTTTTGAGTACGATGCTTCAAGCTTGGCACAACAATTTTTGAGCATTTTCTCTCATTCTTCTTTGCAAGACCTCTCAAGCTCCATCAGGTTGGATGGGGAGCGTCGGTGAAGCGCTGTGAATTCTTTCCGGATGAAGTGTATACAGCTACACTGTACCATATATTCTCACACATAATGGGTTATATCTTTTCTTCACACATTATGGGTTATATTTCTCATTAACCTTAGACTTGTATCTCCTTTAGTTCACTAATAGGTGTCTGCTTTTTACTTCGTCCAATGTACAAACCTTGAATAATGGAGAGACAGTGAGATTTCCTTGGCTTATATGTCATCTAATTCACAGTGTCACTGCTGGCAATTAACATGGTGACCAGTGCAGAAGACTTGTATCAATATGCTTGCAACTTGAGCTGCGTGTTAATGGGCCTTTGTATCATGGTGTCACTGGTAGCTAATGTACCAAAAACCTTTCATTTGTGAAGGCTAGCAGCCCCTGACCTGTGGCTGCTGCTGCCAATATACAATAGGCTACTTTACAATTTGTCTTGACTCTCTTAAAATAAAATACTAAGGCAATTTACTTGGACTGACATTTTTTATGCACACCTGTGGTAGATTTTTGAAGCTTTGTTCATGTCCTAACACTGAATGTTCTGTAGTACCCTATGTACTCATACACTTTTCATTGTCTTTGCAGAGGGCTTGGTGTCAGTAATCGAAAGAGAAAATGTTTGCCAGTCATTCAAAGTCGGCCATTTCTTGAAAAGTGTCTTCTCAAGGTCATTGCTTGCTTGAGTGTCAAATGAGGTCAAGGTCATGGTCATTTTATTTATATAGCACAATTTACAACAGCCACTAGGCTGACCAAAGTGCTTTACAGAAAATAAATCTAAAAAGTAATAATAAAATACCTATATAACAACACACAGTAACACAAGTATGGAAGTATAAAACGTAGGCTAAAAATAAAAAAATAAAATCAGCCAGAGATGAAGGTTAGTAAGCTAAAGAGAACAG
>JACXGM010016930.1:0-19976 GCA_016801145.1 Umbra pygmaea
TGTAGTCCTCTGTAACACTACCATGATAAAGTAGATACTAGGCCAGCATACCTGTACTGTAGTCCTCTGTAATGCTACCATGATAAAGTAGATACTAGGCTAGCATACCTGTACTGTAGTCCTCTGTAACACTACCATGATAAAGTAGATGAGTCAGCCCACCCATACAGAAATCTAATATATGGCCATATATATGTAAAATCTTAACATATATTTGAAAATATATTACCATATATGTTGTTTACAAAATTTGAATTACAAAATGAGGAAATATTTGTCACACATATAAAAACGGCAAATTTTTGTATATTTCGACATATGTACATATATGTGATGATGTTTCCATCATATATGCCGATATAGGACATATAAGTTATATACACATATGGCCATTTTGAAGCCTGGTGTGTTGTAACACCATAACTAAGTGTTGTGAACCACCTTGTCAGGAACAGAGAGCCCTGCCAAACTCGTTTAACATAATATTTGAGTGTCAGTTCATTGCAGATTTTAACAGCTTGTTTTTTGGTGGTGTTTACTCTTGTTATTTGCGTCTGAACACTACTAGCATGTTTTCAATCATTTGAGAACAGAATTTGGGATTTTTCCACTTTTGCTACTGATTTGTGTCTGAACATTTCACCATGTTTTTGTAATACATCCACCGGGGGCAGCGCTGTGTCAATTGGTGCCAACCCATACTGAGCCCCTGTGCATCATGGGAATGCAGCGACAATAATATGAACCCTGGCCAGCCCAAAGCCCATTTGTAAAATTTCAAATAAAAAGAAAAGGAGATGCAATTCCACAAAACATATGATTAGGCATGCATGATATATTGGTGTGTGAATTGTTATTGGAGAATATTTGTGTAATGCTTTGATTTATTTATTTATTTAACCAAGTGGGCACTTTAAAACAGCGACCTGGCCAAGATAAAGCAGAACGGTGCAAGTTGAGACAGAGTTCCGCATGAATTACACAAAAGATAAAAAACAATCAAAATTACACAAGAAACTGTGTATATAAAATGAGTACAACAGAACAAGTACAACAGAAATCTGAGATGAAATAGAAATGGAGGCAAATTTTACACTGTCCCTGATTGGACTGAGTAATGGACTCCTAGTGTATTGTTTCCATTTGTATACGTTCATTTAGTTTAGTGTTATAGTGTTTTCATATATATATATATATATATATATATATATAGGACCAGTACATTATACTGTTGATTTGTGTTTTTTATTATGTGTGAGTGTGGCGCCATCCCATTTCCCCAGAGCATTAATCTGGGCTCATCAGTAATCTGGCCTGTTAGGTTGCTGATTGGTTTCAGCCGTGTTCCACTGGTGGCTATATGTGCTCTGTGGAAACAGGGGATGGGCGCGCTTCATTGATGATAAATGATGCAGTTGGTTGCCCATTGCCTGGGATAATATCATTTTAAGTAGCGTGATATGTGGTATAAGCTTGAGTCAGGGGTACACTCTTTAGTCTCTTCGAGTTCCATGCCACGAGCATAGCCAGAGCATAGCCAGAGCATAGCCAGAGCATAGCCAGAGCATAGCCAGAGCATGTTATTCTGGATTCACACCAGCCACAGCAAACTGGTTGTGTTGCGACGGTAGTCCATTCATTTCAATAGGAAGCAATGCGCTCCGCTGCGGCAAATCTACCGGATCCGGCAAAATGTGGATCCAGTGCGGCGGGTGTGTCAGAAGGGTTGAAATAATCCAACTTGTGTGGTGCTTTGCCGTACAACACCAAAACCGGAAGTTCATGTACCACCGAGGAAGAGCTAATATGTTGCTTTCACCTATGTGTATATGGGATATTAAAGAAAAGCTTTGACAGCTCAGTAGATAGATTTCGTTACACAAACTATTGTCAATGAATACTAAACTGAATGTCGCAGAGCAATGAAGATGCGGAAGATTGATTACGATATTGATTGCGGTGTACAAGTGTGTCTGCGTGACGGTGCCGTATGGTGATTTTTTGCCGTGCCTGGTGTGAATCCAGAATTAGACATATTTGTTGTGCACTCCTGTTGTTGAGCCAGTAGATTTATGCGTCTACCTATAAGCAGTACTAAGTATATACTGTTGTGCATGCTCGCTACACGATTTATCAGCTGCTACGAAACTGTTGTACATCCCTGGATTAAATCCTTACATATCAACCATCCATCAACTGCGAATATCACCCTGTACCTCATGGTACAGTTACATACCCATATAGCCTACCGTTACAGCCTTAAGCATCAGTCAGACATTGATGTGAAGGGCCAGTGTGTAACTTGACACACAAAAGCTCTATAGCCCTGTGGCTACTAGTTGTAGAACTGCTCAGCGCTGTCATTTTTTATATTCCCCATTTTGTCCCCTCCCAATTCCCCCTGACCCTGCCTTGTCGGCAGCTCCACAACTCCTTGGACAGATGCGGGATGGTGAGGGGCGCTCACCTGGTTCATCCAACCACATGCTGCAGAGCCACCAATTCTTTTAACACTGCTCATCCAAAATGGAAACCTTTAGTCAGATCATGTATGGGATGATTACGTTCACCAACTATACTTCCGCGATTGAATTTATAGGTGCCTGATCACCACACAAGGAGCGGCTGGAGATCCCCTTTACAGTCGGTACCTTGTCAGGCGACAGTGATACTCCCAGCAGTGCAAGCTGCTAGCCTGCTGCAAACTGTGGTGTTGTTATCATGCTACACCAGTGAACTATTTATACCTCCACATGCTGACTGGCTGTCATCAGCCTTCCCTGGTAGTCGATGCAGATTCCTCCTTCTACCATCCTGTAATCCAGGCCCACTGTGTTATTATCTGCATTTTCCTTCTGCTTTGAGCTAAAAAATTACATGAAGATCTTCTGCACTCAAAAAACTGTACAATGTGGGTTGTCAGATGTACCAATACAGATTATGTTTGATCTACTCAAATTAATTGTGTTCATCCCCTCAACGTAACTAAACTGCTTTCAGTGAACATGAATAAATAAAGCAAATTCAGAACTATTAGATTGAATCATCTAGATTAAATGCAAATTAATTACGTTGGAATGACATGAATCGATTTTCCATCCTATATTTCCCAGCATGCTCTTCTGTATGTTGATACATCAGAATTGTTCTATCATCCTTGTTTTTACATGTATATTGACCAATTAATCTGTCAAAACTTAACAAATAACAAACACATACATTTATTTAAAGTAATTCAATCGTGCATTGAAAATTTTCTTCACAACCACTAAAGTCATGATAAATTCCACCTTGCTATTACACCTTAAACTGGATGCCAAAAACTAATCCTTTTGAAGGCCTGTGCCTTGCATGTAGGGTTAAACCATTATGGTAAGGTGGTTAAGTTCCCAAGATTCCCAAAAGACCCTGCAGATGCTGTGATGATATCTTCGAGAAATCTGGGAATTTTGGGCAACAGCTGAAATGGTCTGGCAGACATTACACACTGGAAAGTGTGGAAATCAAAACTATCACAGAAGGAAAATGTTAGGGAGTGAATATGTAACATTTGTAATGTTGTCCAAGACATTCATGAGGGACGAAGAATTTAAAATGATTTAGTTCAATAACCACATCACTGTGACTAACAAACACAGTCATGGGTGGCAACACAAGGGTTCACTCGAAAGAGCAATGCATGCTGGTTGGTGTGGCTTACTATGGTACATAGTCATTTGAAATAAACCCAACATATTTTGATTGAGTAGCAGTTATTTAAACAAATTACGTGGAATATCTTAGTTTTTTTATTGGCTTAATTAAATGACCTTAATATTTTTTGCTTTTAACTAACCTAATGAATTTATATTGAATGTGTTGACACATTCAATTTAATTAAATCAATGTTTTCATTTTTTGAGTGTGTTTGCCTGAGAGAGCAAGTTGAACACATTATAAGCCCTTTCAAACTTCCCCCCGTCTCCTGGTGAAATGGAGGTTGAAGTGTGTAACAGGTGGTTTGTGGAGGAGTTTCAACAGGCTGGACTAAGGTGCCACTCTGCTGTTGTCCTCTAAAGCAATGACTGGTTTAAAAGGTGGAAGACACAGATGGAGGATAATGTGCAGGAAAGTACATTTAAGAACTTTAAACCCAAACACACAGGAGCGTAGCCTATAGTCCCAGGTCAAACACAGGGCTTGGAGCATCCTGGATGGCACACATGTGGCTCGGTGCTTCCAAGCAGAAAAGGCTGTGTGGATGGAATCATTAGTCAAATCTCTATACCGGATGACTTTCATTCACGTCTTAAAGGGGATGTTTAAATCTGACTCTACAAAGCCATAATGTCTGCACAGTAACAATTGGAGTTAAAGGCGTGGCCTCCAGATGCCTACGGCTTCCAATAGCCATCTCGCTGGTGGGACAGGGACAGCTGTTACAGTGGTGGAGACAAAGCAGACGAAACGCATTCGTAATTAAAACACCAGGTCTTGGAATCAGCAACATTACAGATTGAATACGGCTGGTTTCAGCTAAGCCCACAGACTACAGGCAACCAATGCGCCGATAAACAGGAGACCAGTTGTTTTGTGTTGCTGCCATGTTGGATTATTCGTCCAGTGGTTAAGAAGCTGCCGGGTTATTAAACACATGTTTATTTTAAGGCAGGGCACTCATGCCGGGTTATTAAACACATCTTTATTTTTAGTCAGGGCACTCATGGAAATCTCAGTCATTTTCTGGAATAAAACTGAACAAAGTAAATTAATTGTTGCCTGTTTTGTTCGGCGCTCAAATTCCTATCCACATCTAATGATCCTTCTGGATTTTTCGCCTGGTGAGCTCTATTGTGGGATATGATTGTTCTTTAAGACTTCATGAACTGTTCCAGCAAAACCCACATTTTCATTAATCCACCCAATGAGAGTTGAGATCTTTCAGCCAGGTTGTTACTGAGCAGATAAAAGACAGCCATTGTCTTCATCTCCTCATCCCACACCTGGTTTCATTAACAGTAGAGCCACCTCCATCGGTGTTCCTTGTTTGATGACATCACACCAGCTGGTCTCTTTGGTCCTCATTGCTCTGGTGAGGGGGGGCACAATATCCCATCAGACCCACAACTGCAATGGCACACACCTTGAAGTGTCGATGGCAGAACTGGCAGCAGAATTGAAGTTAATGTCAACAATGTCTAAGATGATCTTAACTATGTTGTTATGAACCATTTACAGTTTTATTATGAACCATTAACTGTGTTATTATGCATCGTTTACTGTGCCCTTGAACTTGTCCATGCTTCCTGTTTCCGCTTTGCCGCGCGCTGCTGAAAAAGAGTGGTGCGCGCATGGTTGGGAATATCGAGTATACAACAGGCATTAGTCGTCCACATTACAAGGACCATTCCTATCACCCATGGTAAGTTCGGGTCAATGTGTCAGAGCGGTTGGTGCGTCCATGCAAAATGGCCCATTAATAACATCTGGACTTGTGTCATCCTCTCACTCGTGATCCTCTGATGGAAAAGCGCCAGTGTAACAAACAGAACTGTAATGGACAGAACTGTAATGAAATAACAATAAACAAGCATGTAATGGTACATTCAACTGGACAATATTGTGACGAAATGAGGCAAAATGTTAAAATTCCACAGAGGACAACTTTAATCTATACTCTCTCTTTTTTCTTTCGTGATTTTTTCTGATTTTCCTCCCTTCCCAATTCCCTCTAATCCTGCCTTGTTGGCAGCTCCGCAGCACCTTGGACAGATCTGTGGGAAGGCGAGGGGCGCTCACATAGTTCATCCAATGCACGAGATAGCCCACTATGCCACGCGGACCCCCGTCGAAACTCTTTCAAATGAACACCTCGTTCTCTACATCAGTGTAAGAGATAATGCAGTAAAAGCAAGCTAAGGATAATGTATTAAACAGAAACCTAATGTCAGAGAAACAATGCATTAAAGCATCTATGAATATGGTTATTCCCCATGAACCATTAGCCTCTGGGGTCATTCTATTGCGATGGGGAATCAGAGTAAAGGCTAATAATTATACTAATAACAATTACTGTTATTGGTGTTATTATTATTATTACATTACCTTATTCTACTGTTATATTGTCAAATCTGGCAACAGTGAGACAGATGGAAAGAATGACATGTGTGTATGTCTGTGTGTGTATGTTTGTGTGTGTGTGTGTGTGTATGTTTGTGTGTGTGTGTGTGTGTGTATGTCTGTGTGTGTATGTTTGTGTTCGGTTGTGTTTGTGTGTGTGTGTGTGTGTGTGTGTGTGTGTGTGTGTGTGTGTGTGTGTGTGTGTGTATGTTTGCGTTCATTTGTGTCTGTGTGTGTGCTTTTGGTTTGGGGTCACTTTATTTAGGGCATCACAGATGTTTCACAGATAATGTTTTTACACCCTAACACACACACACACACACACAGTCACACACACACCCCATCTGTCTAAATGTTGCTCCGTCTTAAGTGATCAGGATCTAAATTTGTGTTTTTATTAAACAAGAGAAATTCCAGAAAGATTAATAGCTAGAAGAGCTTGGTTCAACGAGAACAGAAAATAAAAATATACAAACTATTATAATTAACATTATAATTCTAATGAATGTTGTAACTAAAATTATACAAGCTATTATTATTAACAATATAATTCTAATGAATATTGTAACTACTTCATTAGAAACACATGGCTGCATCTGAAATGACCCTGTTCTTTAAATGGGACAATTCTTTAAAGCAGAGACATTTAGGGAACACATTTAATACCCCTTAAAATCTTTCTGGATAAGAGCATCAGCTAAATCAGTTCAATATTACACGTAAATCATTTGAAACACAGATTAATAATAATCTTGTTTTTAATGTGTATATTGTCCATCAATAGTAAGCCCCTGATAAAATGGAAGCACAGTAATATAGCCCATTTATCAGATGATGTGGTCCCATTTAACATGATGACATCTGAATGTCCCATTGCTCTGTGGAGACTGAGACACAATGGGTCCATTTTACCTAAATAACCAGGCCATCAAATCCACATTCTGGTATTGTAAATAATAAGTGAATCAATAAACTGTCCTTTCCACATCACTCGGGTCACATTGTTTTGGTGTATAGATGCTTGCTTTAGTATCACACTGGGCCCTCTGCTTATGATCAATGACAGGCAGGGAAAGCAGACGATCCTCTGTCATCAACTTTAATTAGATTGTACAGTGAAATACCCACAAACAGGATTACCATGTCGGACACATCCAACATGGAGGCAACATAGCTCATTCATAGAAACACAGTGCCTACTTACAATAAACACCAGGCTTAGTGCTGAACAAAACATAAGAACCGTGTCCTGGACCTGTGGACGTGTTCTAAACATGTTCTACCTGGAAGTAGACTTCACTTTTATAATGTAGACTGTATTTTAACATACTGGACAAAAACACCATTCTCATCATAGATTGACCATGATTCTGGTGTGTTGTTTTTACACAGGGATGAATCTTGTGTGGTCTAAAACACAGGGATGAATCTGGTGTGGTCTAAAACACAGGGATGATTCTGGTGGGTTGTTTTTACACAGGAATGATTCTGGTGTGTTGTTTTTACACAGGAATGATTCTGGTGTGTTGTTTTTACACAGGGATGATTCTGGTGTGTTGTTTTTACACAGGAATGATTCTGGTGTGTTGTTTTTACACAGGAATGATTCTGGTGTGTTGTTTTTACACAGGGATGATTCTGGTGTGTTGTTTTTACACAGGGATGATTCTGGTGGGTTGTTTTTACACAGGGATGATTCTGGTGTGTTGTTTTTACACAGGGATGATTCTGGTGTGTTGTTTTTACACAGGGATGATTCTGGTGTGTTGTTTTTACACAGGGATGATTCTGGTGTGTTGTTTTTACACAGGGATGATTCTGGTGGATTGTTTTTACACAGGGGTGATTCTGGTGTGGTCTAAAACACAGGGATGATTCTGGTGGATTGTTTTTACACACGGATGAATCTGGTGGGTTGTTTTTACACAGGGATGATTGTGGTGGGTTGTTTTTACACAGGGATGATTCTGGTGGGGTCTAAAATACAGGGATGAGTATGGTGGGTTGTTTTTATACAGGGATGATTCTAGTGTGGTCTAAAACACAGGGATGATTCTTCTGTGGTCTAATCACACAGGGATGATTCTGGTGTAGTCTAATAGCACAGGGGTGATTCTGGTGTGGCTAATAACACAGGGATGATTCTGGTGTGGTCTATAACACAGGGATGATTTTGGTGTGGTCTAATAGCACAGGGATGATTCTGGTGTGGCTAATAACACAGGGATGATTCTGGTGGGTTATATAACACAGGGATGATTCTGATGGGTTATATAACACAGGGATGATTCTGGTGTGGTCTAATCACACTGGGATGATTTTAGTGTGGTCTATAACACAGGGATGATTCTGGTGTGGTCTAATCACACAGGGATGATTCTAGTGTGGTCTATAACACAGGGATGATTCTGGTGTGGTCTATAACACAGGGATGATTATTGTGGTCTATAACACAGGCATGGTTCTGTTGTGGTCTATAAGACAGGGATGATTCTGTTGTAGTCTAATAGCACAGGGATGATTCTGGTGTGGTCTATAACACAGGGATGATTCTGGAGTGGTCTATAACACAGGGATGATTCTGTTGTAGTCTAATAGCACAGGGATGATTCTGGTGTGGTCTATAACACAGGTATGATTCTGGTGTGGTCTAACACAGGGATGATTCTGTTGTAGTCTAATAGCACAGGAAGGATTCTAATGTAGTCTAATAGCACATGGATGATTCTGGTGTGTTCTAATCACACAGGGATGATTCTGGTGTGGTCTATAACACAGGGATGATTCTGGTGGGGTTTGGAGGGCCAGTAGGGGGCACTCTTTCCTCTGGTCTAAAGATAATTCCCAATGCAACAGGGCATTGAAGGGACATCTCTCCTGTATAGGGTGCTAAACGGGTGTCCTGATTCTCTGTGGTCAATAAAGATCCCATGGCACTATTCATAAAAGTAGGGGTGATGGCTCAGTAGTTAGAGAGTCAGACTTGTAGTCAGAAGGTTGATGGTTCAACTGTGCCAAATGTCATTGTGTCCTTGATCAAGGCATTTTATCCTTAGCTCCAGGGAGAATGTCCCTGTATTTACTGTATTTACTGTATTTACTGTATTTACTGTATTTACTGCATGTTGCTCTCGATAAGAGCATCTGCTAAATGAATAAAATGTAAATGTTAACCCCACTGTCCTGGACAAATTTTCAATCTGGCCCTTAAACCATCATGGCAACAAAATCATCCACAGCTTTCAATTGGCTCCTTTATCCCCTCTCCTCCCCCCACTCTCCTCAGGCCATTGCTGTAAATTAGAATATGTTCTTAGTCAACTTGCCTGGTAAAATTTTGGCAAATAAAATAATAACACAGGGAATTTTCTGGTGAGGGTCTTATGACAGAAGTATACTATGGTCTGATCACAAACTGTAGGGATGAATGACTAAACTGCTGAACTGGTGAAGATATGAATGTCAGTAAACTGGCCAATACACTAGTCATGCATGTAGCTAACTTCTGCTAAATGTGTAACAACCATTATACAATCTATGGTAACTCACAACACTTGATCTGCTGACGCCATGCTTCAAGTGACCCACACAAAACACCTCACATTTCTCAATCACTAAGAGGCATCAAAGTATCTGGGTGAACTTCATCACTACTGAACTTATTTCAACTTGCTATATCCTTTAGTTTTGTCCAACATTGAAGTTTTCTTAATGGTAAATAATGGATCGCTCTCCGTAAACAACGACTCGACTGTGAAAGCAACCCAGAGAATACCAGCATCTAGATAACGAGATATGAATGGCCTGTAATTAGAATGACAATAGACTTTTCAAGACGGGTGCTTATCAACAGACCATCCGTCCCAAGAGTAATGTTGGTGTGTATTGGGTGTGTGTGGGGGGGGGTCACTTCCTTGCTGAATTGACTGGGACAGTAAACGGGTAGGACTTGTGCCAACAATTAGCCTACAACAGTACATTGAGTTTGGAATAAGCCACAGCAAGAAACATAAATCTATCTCAATAAAAAATAACGCGATTTTCAATCTGATACCAGATGCATATTTTATGTAGATATAAAAATAATTAAAGAAAATATTTTTTGTCTACTTACGTATCCTGCGCAATGGCGGTTGTGGACTTGGCATGCCGCTGGTGATGTGGTAGGAGAAGCGCATTGTTTTGTACTGGCTAGAGAATGAATTGGTACTGGCAGCGGTCTCTGGGGTCATTGACATTAAGGCGCTCTTAGGTCGGTTTAACTGCATACCTGCCTGGTCAGAGTTTTACACAACCAGTAGCCTACAGGACAGTGTGAGGTTTTATCTCACAAAAGTTTATTGAATGATATTCCAGGGTTGGGCTGTAGAGTTGAATCCTTAAAAAAACAGACCTTCAAAGTAGTTGACGACCAGCAGGCAATTGCGCGAGCAGCCAAGTGTCCCCGGAATGGCCCGTTGGTTTGTCGCGTGCCAGAGTCCTTGTGGAAAGGTTCTCTAGTCTGTTATCTACCAAACCGCAGTCCTGAGTGAGCCGCACCGTACGAGTGGAAACCCGATCTAAACATCTACTGACGACGGGAAAAGCCATTAAATTTATCTGTATTTTATTTCCCTCTTAATGTACCAACCGATGTAAAATATATATAATGTTTACCGTAAATATAATGCAAATGTATATTGGGCTACGCCACGGAGGTTGCAATCCGCAAGGATAGTAGGCTATATACTCCAACTGAAGTTGGCCACATTGTTGCATCCAAGACTCACGTTATCCTCAGAATTCCGACATTCATGGAGAAAGGTGAAGGCTGTCTACAAAGTAGGCTATACCATCGTTACGAGGTTGGCTACAAAAAATCCTAACGGCACGTTACAGATGACATCTCGATCAAATCCCATGCGCATTATGCTCTTAAAGTTTTCATACAGTAGCCTACGTCCGATCACCTACCGCTTATCTTGAAAAGAGATAGTCCAAATGCCACGCGCAAAACGAAATAGATTATTATAAACAGTTTAAAAATTACATCTTGTCTTTTCACATGTGGTTGCTTTGTTTTTCTTTCACGTTTTCCCTCAGTCGCGATTCCTCTTGAAACGTTCGTCCAAAATATGCAACCTCAGCTTCTTCATTAAAACCTAGTCATGAACGTTCTTCAAAGTAGTTCTTCTTCAGTTTTAAAAGCAACCATTCAAGTATGTACATGTGTTTTGGTTGCAATATTCTGTCCTAAATGTCCTGTCGGTTTGTATTTACAGCCGGTTAGTTATCCATTCTTTGTGTGAAACTTCGACAACGCGTCTGCAATTTCTCGAATTTGTTTTACTAAACCCCCTCCCAACTTCTGACCCGTCTTTTCCCAATCCCCTGCTCCTGTACGCGTTATTCTGTCGACATCTGAAACCATCTGAACCCTCCTCCATCTCTTGCTCACCCTGTCTCTCCCTCCCCTTAAAGTATGGTTCTCATTTTGTCGTTTTTTAGAGGCTGAAATTTGAAGCAAAGCAAAAACGTTGAGAAGATTCCTTAGCTTTTTTTCATACCCCCAAAGTCAACATATGTATACGGCTTCCATTGTATGATTTGGCCTAACGGTTTTTGAATACATTTTAAAAGACAATAAATATAGTATCAACATTGCTCATGAAGTTAAAGCCGAGTCTGAAGCAGATCTGAAGGAGGGAGGAGGGTAAACTTTAGCTTCCAGTCTGCCCCAGATAGCTCGACTTGACCCAGTGGATGTTGGTCTAGAGCCTCCCTACTGCTGCCCAGAGAAAAGAAAACAGTCAAATACAATAGATACAATACAGTACAATGGAAGTAATGAAACAGAATGTTGTTTTTCATCAGTCTACATTATAGTCGACAGCAAATAATATATAACCCCAATTACAATAAATTTCGGACAATATTCACCCTTTACTATATTGCAAAAACATTATTAACACATGTGATGTTTAACTTTGTGAATTTTTTTTTTTAATATACAGTCATTTAAAATCTTACGACTGCAAAACACTCTAAAAAAGTTGGAACAATATTCACCCTTTTTTGCAAAAACATTAATAACACATGTGATGTTTTACTTTGTGAATTTAATTATTTTTTAAATATATACACTAATTTCAAATCTGATGACTGCAAAACACTCCAAAATGTTTGTGACAGTGGACTGTTTACCAGTGTGTAACATCACCTTTTACCACTGTTTAACATCACCTTTTCTTATAATAAAACTTAGTTAGCATTTGGGCACTGAAGACACCAGCTGGTTAACTTTAGCAAGCATAATTTTCCCCCATTACTCCATTACGCATGTCTCCAGCTGCGGAACTGTTCATTGCTTTATTTTGCGCTTCATAATGCCCCACATATTTTCAACAGAAGACAGGTCAGAACTGCAGGCAGGTCACGCTAGCACCCGCACTCTCTGCTTACGCAACCATGCACTTATAATTCGAGTGTAATCGTTGACCTGGAAAGGTTTCCAAAAGTATTCCCAACATGACATGGTAAACTTGCACATCTGTAAGGGCACCATCAATGCAGAAATATATACTGTCATTAAAAGAAAAGGTGATGTTACACAGTGGTAAACAGTTGACTGTCCCATCTTTATTGGAGTGTTTCAGTCATCAGATTTGAAATATTGTGTATTTAAAAATATATATATATATATTCACAAAGTAAAATTTTGCATAATGTGTTAATAATGTTTTTTGAATATAGTACAGGAATTTTCAAATGACTTTTAAATGTGCAATACTATCCCAAATTTCTGTAGCCTGGTTAACACCAGACCCCTCTCAGTTCTGACTGCGAGTGGGTCTGGACAAGGTTCATTCACAGCCCATTTCCAAAGGGGCTTCACCAACAGACACCGCTCAAATGCCCCTCGGCGCAATTGGATATATCAGACTTCTGCTGAATCGAGTCGGCAAGACCGCAACAACATATTTTTTTTAGATAGGAAGGCTTTGAGTGTTGTTCTATACTTGGTTTTTAACAAAAAGGAAATGATCAAATCGCTTAAAACAGACTGCTTAGCTGATTCGAACGAGAGATATTGCGGATGTTCCATTGCAGCAGCCATCGTTGTAATTGTCTGCCAATGACAGCATATAGCTGTGCTATCGTCATCGTATAAAGCCCGCCTCAACGGATGTGATTGGTGCCTCGATTTGGAAAAATTGGAAATGGGCTTGAATGGGCTCTTGGTCAGACTGACTTACAGAGCAAATCTATTTTTCCCGGAAGTCCATATGGGTTCTCCCAGGCAAACGTTTTGGGAATTGGGCTAGTAAATTATTGACTCTTTTTTACTATAATGTAGACTGATGAAAAAACAACATTCTGTTTCATTACTTCCATTGTATCTATTGTATTTGACTGTTTTCTTTTCTCTAGGCAGCAGTAGGGAGGCTCTAGACCAACATCCACTGGGTCAAGTCGAGCTATCTGGGGCAGACTGGAAGTTAAAGTTACTCCTCCCTCTTTCAGATGTGCTTCTGGCTCGTCTTTCTCCATTAGCTTTGTTGATATTACAGTATATTCATTAAGATGCAGTCTGGGACGTTTGTCATTAACAAAATCATTTTAAAAGGTATCATTTTGTTAACGTGAATTTTAGTGATTTTTTTTCCCCCTGTTTTTTGTATTGTCCAATGTCAAACCCTGTCTTGTCAGCAGCTTCACAACTCCCTGGACAGATGTGAGATGGTAAGGCATCCAAAGTCACTCAAATCTTTACGCTTGCCCATTTTTCCTGCTTATAACACATCAACTTTGAGGACCAAATTCAGAAGCAGCAAATTTAAGCAACTTTAACAAGGGCCAAATTGTGATGGCTAGACAACTGGGTCAGAGCATCTTCAAAACTGCAGCTCTTGTGGGGTGTTCCTGGTCTCCAGTGGTCAGTGCCTAGTATCAAAAGTGGTCAGAGGTGAGGAAAGCTGTGACCTGGCGACAGGGTCATGGGCGGGAAAAGCTAATTTACATACGTGGGGAGCGAAGGCTGGCCTGTGTGGGCCGATCAAACAGACGAGCTACTGTAGCTCACATTGCTGAAACAGTTAATGTTGGTTCGGATAGAAAGGTGTCAGAACACAATGCATCACAGTTTGTTACATATGGAGCTGCTGTACTGGCGGCAAATGGGGACCTACGTAATATTAGGCCATAATAGGTCATAAGGTTATGGCTGATCAGTGTCATTTTTTCCACAGCCATAGTTCTACTGATCATAGGAAACTTTGTCCATAAATCTGCTACACCTCACCATTTCATCATCTTCTACTGTTGTAAACATGACAGGAGAGAGACAAGTACATGAAGACTGTCACAAAAACAGACATACAAAATTACAGACACAAATCTAGACAGACCGACAGGCAGATATACATCTGGAATGAGAGACATCTAGACTGACAGGTAAACTAATAGACAAAGAGACAGATAGAAAGACAGACAGGCATGCAGACATCTAGACAGGCAGACAGCTACACAGACAGACAGACAGGTCCTTGTCCTTGGTATTTCCTGCAGGTCCGATGTGTTTATACTCTGAAGGGTTGAGGCAGGTTGAGTCACATTTCCAGCTGCATGCTTTGGTCTTGACTGTTTTTTTTGTCCGGGTGAGAAGAAGTGCTCATAGCCCTGGATATTCTCCCATTGGAAGTTCCCTTCTTATGTATTGGGACATCAAGTTGGTATTATTTCAGTGAGGGTTTGCAAATCAAACAATTGAGTTTATAAACCAGATTCTGAGCTGTCAGGGTATTTGTGTACAAACTGATTCCACCATTTAGAAGTTACAAAACCTTTTATACATAACCCCCCTATTTCCAGGTACCAAAACTATAGGGACAGATTAACAGAATGTCCAAATCCATCACTTATCTTTAGTATTTGGTTGCAATGACTGCCTGAATATTTTTTTTAATTTTAGTTTTATTTAACCAGATAATCCGATTGAGAACACTTTCTCATTCGCAATCGTGTCCTGGCCAAGAAAAGGCACCATAAATGACATGAAGTTCCCAGGGTATACTTGTGAAAGGCACCTGCTGAGCTCAAGGTATCTTACCTGGTTAAATAAAAGCATACAAAAACCACTCTCACTGAGTAATCGCTAGACGGGTGCTGTTTGGTATAGCAACACTAGACCACACATGCCCCTTGGCAAAGCTGGACTCCATGTACAGTATGGCTGTGTCAGTACCGTTTGTCTTCACTCCATGTACAGTACTGCTGTGTCAGTACCGTTTGTCTTCACTCCATGTACAGTATGGCTGTGTCAGTACCGTTTGTCTTCACCCCATGTACAGTATGGCTGTGTCAGTACCGTTTGTCTTCACTCCATGTACAGTATGGCTGTTTCAGTACCGTTTGTCTTCACTCCATGTACAGTATGGCTGTTTCAGTACCGTTTGTCTTCACCCCATGTACAGTATGGCTGTTTCAGTACCGTTGTCTTCACCCCATGTACAGTATGGTTGTGTCAGTACCGTTTGTCTTCACTCCATGTACAGTATGGTTGTGTCAGTACCGTTTGTCTTCACTCCATGTACAGTATGGCTGTGTCAGTACCGTTTGTCTTCACCCCATGTACAGTATGGCTGTGTCAGTACCGTTTGTCTTCACTCCATGTACAGTATGGCTGTTTCAGTACCGTTGTCTTCACCCCATGTACAGTATGGTTGTGTACGTACCGTTGTCTTCACGCGCATGCCTCTCAGGTCTGCGCATCACACTCTCCTGTCATTTAAATAAAAAAATTCACCAGATAGCTAGGCGGTACAGCTACATTAGGGTGACCACCTTGTCCTCTTTCTGTACCAGATTTCCAAATCACCAAAAATGTCCAGGATTTGAATGGATAGGATGTATTACTATGTATTAAAGTTCAATAACATAGTTACATGGTTGTGAACACATTTACCACCCACTGCAGGGTCCGTCTGCCTCACGCTCCCACTGTCCGCTTAAAAAAAAATATGAATACTTTAAGCTACATGGTACTTAGTTTCACACCCATAACATTTATATCAAGTGTTTCTTAAACCTAAATAAAAGAAGTCTTGTACTGATTTATAACACCCTCCCATTATTTATTTAGTGGCCTAGACCAGTTCAAGATCTGGCAGATGGATTTCCTTATAACCAGCTGATGAAATAGCAATTTCCTGTGTGACCCACTGGGTGGCAGTAGCACTGCTGAACCAGAGTCAAATTTCTGCTGTGCAGTTCCATACCAACAGGCCGGTCAGACAGGACAGTAAATTCACCAAAGGTCCTTATCACACAAGAATGTTTAAAATACTTTATTTAGCTTGACAATCCATATTAAAAAATACTTTAAAAATCACTGACTAAGAGACAGTTTTACATGATTACATTTGTAAAAATTTTAAGAAATGTACAGATATCCTCACACTGAGCTCCCAAGTGATAAACTGCTTTAAATCGGGGAGATTCCTGTAATGAAACATTTCTAATATTCAAGACTAGAATGTTTGATTACGTGTCAGTTATATTTCTTTCCCATTTTCTAAGTTAATGTATGAGATATTTTACTGGATAAAAATGGCTTTATGAACTCCAGATTCATACAGGACTCATATTACCCACCTAGGCTGAAGAGTATGCCTGTTGGCTCATCTTATTTTATCCCTTGCCCATCTTTCAGTTCCTCTGTCAGGCCATGTCGTTCTGTTCAATCCTTAGTCTTGGGCCAACAACACAGACGATCTCCTCCTCCTAAGGTTGTAGCCTGTCTACAAAAACATCAAGGTGCACAGAGATGGAAGAACCAAAGATACGTTAACGCTTGATATCAGAGCAGTACTGGATGGAAAATGTGGGAATAGAGCAACCCTGTTCCAGTAGATCTACCCTCATGTAGGTTTTAATTACATCCCTGTCCCTGTAGAACGACCCTCATGTAGGTTATAACTCCAACCCTGTTCCTGTAGATCAACTCCAACCCTGATTCTGTAGATCTACTGTCCTGTAGGTTTGAACAAGAATATAAGAGTATATATAAGATAATAAGAGTATTATCAACCACCTACCTGCTCGTCCTCCACCAGTATGCTATAGACCAGTGGGGAGGACGAAGTGCGTCGAGAGATGGAGGAGCGCCGCTGTCGTCGTCGACCAGGGCTGGGTTGGGTGTCGTGGGGCGGTGCGTCGTGGGGCGGTGCGTCGTGGGGCGGTGCGTCGTGGGGCGGTGCGTCGTGGGGCGGTGCGTCGTGGGGCGGTGCGTCGTGGGGCGGTGCGTCGTGGGGCAGAACTCTGTTCTTGTCACCATTAACATGCTGCCAGTCTGTTGCAACACAAAACCATACATTTGCAATCAAATTTATTCAACCCCCATTGCAAACGGTGTTCATTGTCAAAGTGAACAGACTTCCAGCTGTTTACAATGAACAAATTGAAAAAAAGCTATTGAAATAGCTCAACACATTGAATTTGGGGAAACCATTTGATGAATTCAATGGCAAATACAACTGATAATTACTTTTTCAGTCTCAAAATGATTCATGGCAAGCATCTTTAGTACTTAGTAGAGCACCCTTTTGCTGTTACGGATTAAGGTAAGGGTTAGTAAGTAACATGGACTTTTTGGTTTTCTGCTGTACACGATAGTGTGTGTGTGAGACAGAAGCAGCAGTCGTTCTATTTCTTAGGAATAATCATGATTTCCGGTATTAGTGTCTTTAGGAATTCTGGGAAAGGGAGGATTTTCAGAGGGGTGAAACTGTTGATCATCTAAACAGTTCTAGGTTAACCAAGGTTAGTAGTCTGTCCTCAGTCACATAATGTAATTCTAGTATTTCAAATGAGAGTACCATATCAGTAGTACAATCACTTACTCTCATTGGTGGGAGACATGTAGGCTCTGTCTGAACCAGCGGTCTGACACGAAGCGAAGCCAGCGACGGGGTACAACATCACAGAAGCGTCCTGCTCTGTGCTGTCCTCCCCCCTCGTCTTGTGCTCCTCTGACCTTCGACCCCTGCTCCTCCTGCCCACTGCTTCTGAGAGACTCTCTGCACAGCAGGGTACTGTTCATTAGTACACACTGTAGCAAAAAAATTCTTAACGAAAAAGCACACAGCAGATAATTGCACTACAGGCTGTTATGGAGGTGTAAAGCCTACATCTATATTCACAAGACAGAGCTTGGGACTGGGCTATGAATCCTGGCTGTACACCTACCTGCCTGATGCAGGGCAAGCTGAAGACTTGTACGGGTCTCTTTGATTTGTCGGAGGATCTCCAGGCTCTCCTTGGTGACATTCTGGTAGCGTACAGCAGAGTAACACAGCACCAGGAGACCAACCAGAACCATGAACCTCCTGAGGAGACCCACTAACATGCTGATCCGGGCCTGGACAGAAACCAGGAGGTTGTCGAGTCAGGATCCATGTAAAACCCATTTATTAAACAACAACATTAAAATAGCCCGGCCAGCATCACCTGGATTTGAGGTGAGGGCACGACAGGAGGATTTTGTGGCATTTCTAGAAGTCTTTGAATGTAGAACATTTGTATGGAGGAAGCTGTGGTTACTGACAATTGCTGATTTAAAAATGTTCATATAAATAATCATACATGCTTATATTATACTTTAAACAATTTTTCTCCCCTCCATTTTCTTTCCTTCCCAATTCCCACTAACCCTACTTTGTCGGCAGCTCCGCAACTCCTTGGACAGGTCTGTGGGATGGTGATGGGCGCTCACATATTTCATCCAACCACATGATTCTTTTCGCGCTGTTCACCCAAAACAGAAGCCTTTAGTCAGATCATGCACGGGATGATTACGTTCACCAACTATACCTCTGCAATTGAATTTACAGGCGCCTGATCTGGACACAAGGAGTCGCTGGTGAGTGACTTGGCAGGATAGAAAATCTGACTTATCTAACCCAAATCCCAGGCATCGCTATACCAACTTGCGCTGCTTCGTGCAGGAGGTCCAGGGAAGTCAGAGAACCCATAGTCAGGTTCGAACCACTGACTAACATGACATAGACTGTCCTGCAAGGCAGCGACTTAGCCCACTACGCCATGTGGAGCCCCATACTTTCAATAAAATTTGAGGTTTAAATCAAGGTTAAACTAATAGGTTCTTTGCAAATGATAATTGAAAAAAAATAAACAGTTTCTTGAAGTCAACGAAATGTATTGATTGAAAAAAATATGAAAAGATCGAAAGCAATTTGACTGTCTTAACGCTTTTTGCCACATATGCTATTGTGAAGCAGTCACTAACAGAATAGCACAATGCATAGTGCCCTTCGCACCATCTGTTGGTAACCTGGTTCTGAAGAGTCCAGCACTGCTCTACAGATCATCCTCTCCAGGTAGACGTTCAGCACCACGAGACCAAAAAGCAAAAACCTGGATAGATGAGAGGTCACAACGGGGTCACAATAACAGGGGAAGACAGGAAGTTAAAATCAAGCCTGCAACTGGAGGTTTGAGTTTTTATTAAGTCATTTCAGACAAATGTGTTTAGATTCATTTCGTCCTGGCATTATACTTGATCATGTCACAAGAACCTACACTTCCACATCATAGGGTGTTCACATGTCACTGGATGGAGTTTAAACTGTATATAATGTCACCTGGCAGGAGCCGTCCTCTGTGTTGCGGTGAGGAAGAATGCTGCGAGGAACCCCAGGGAGTTGTAGAGGAGGCTGGTCAGGGTGTGAGACTCTGACATGATGAAGCTCTGGAGGAATGCCACCCGGTTGAAGATCTCTGAGAAAGCCACCTGCTGTTCCTGGGCAGTATGTTTCATCTCATCAAACACTGATCTGAGACCTGTGGAGAATAACAGACCAACAGTGATCTGAGACCTG
>JACXGM010016931.1:0-20095 GCA_016801145.1 Umbra pygmaea
TACCACCGGCTATGCAACTTAGCACAAACACACTAGCCATTGACCGAGTGACACTCCACATTGGCCCAGATCTCAGGCTGCATCTCAACTTGGCACGCAGGAATCCCTAAACTACCCATCCATACATTTCCTTATCACAAAGCAACTTCAGACAAGGTTATACTTACCAGAATTACGTTGATTGCACCGGTTACACGTACTTCTACTGCACTCGCTGTCCGCCTTCTTTTGGCCAATTACCTTCAAAGTTCAACGAATGAACGTATAAGGAAAAAGTCCTAGCTAGGTAGGCTAGAATATTTTTTCTCACTCCAGAAGCGCGCGCACACAGCCACGCTGTCACTTTACGTCCAACTGACCAATAGTGCTACTAGATACGCCCTCCATTACCCCGCCCCTCACTCCCCACAAAGTTTGCAACATTTGTGTCACAACGCAAAGCCAGAAAAAATATTGCAAACCTTGATGCCCTCTTCAAAACCGCCCCCCCCACTAGATCGCAAAGCCAGAAATTATATCGCAAGGCCAAAAAATATTATTGCAAAGTTCAAAAGACAAATTTGCAAAGAAGGAATATAAAATACTTGCAACTGAAAGCAAAAAATAAATTTAAGTATATTAAAAATTAAAAATGTTTGCCCTGCAAGTTACAATATATTTCTTTTTTGCATTGCTCATAATTTTTTTTTTGCGATTTAATATATTTGTTTGCAATTTTATATTTTTATTTTCGATATTCACAATTTTTTTTGCAGTTTTTAAAATTCCTTTGCAATTCCTTGTGACCCAAAAGTAATCCCATAGTACCATAGTGCACCACAGCAAACACAGGCATTATTTGGCTTTGAAACTCAGAACAATTAGTAAAGGGGTTTAGCTATTTAAAATTCTCTTGCAGGCACATCGAACTTAGGGATCTATTTATTATTAGTGGAATTTATAATTACATGAAAATAATATATTTTTAAGCCAATGTAATGCAAGTATTTTAATGGTAGCTTCTCTTTTCTTTTACACTTCATGGCTTATGGAACGAAACGGTTGCCAGGGGGCGACGTTGGAACGTTTAAAACAGAGCCATATATAGAGATAGTATGGCCAACTAGGGAATCGAGTGTTCTGAGCTATCCCGTTATGCGATTGGTTTCGAGGTGGTCACATATTTTGTGGACTCCATGTTGGAGCCCAACATTCAGCTGATTCCCATTGACATAAAAGGATGTAATACATTATTTAAAAAATTACAGAAATCACTGAAAAAAATGCACAACTGTGGCGCGTTTGGCTGCAATGAAAGACCGGGAATTGTGGAAGAAAGTTACAAGTTCCCCCGTGAACTAGAAAAGTGAGGGAGCTGTAGGTTATGTGAAATTAATGTTTTTTTTTTGCTACAACATGGGAAGGGTTTATCGATGTCTGTTAATAATAATAATAGCCTAACAATGCAGCATTAGTTACAGTTACAATTTTTGCCATCGATTAAGTTTAACCTGTCGTCGGCGATGGATGAACTACGAAAGGTTAGCTATATCAGGACTCGGAAGACTGAAGAGAAAAGGTAAACACTACTCAGAGACATATTAGGCAACATGTTCACTCATTACAATGAGCATTTTTAGAGGCCCATTTACGATATAGAAGGTAAATATGCACTGGAATATTTCCGTAAGGGCCTTTTACATATTGACAAACCTTGATAATAACATGTAGCCTATGTGCCGGTAATAGTGAAAATAAGCGATTTATTTCAAGATGGCATATTCGCCCCATAGGGTTACACTGTAGAGTCATCTCACGTAGCAACTATCACTAGTAATATTCTAATTTCACGGACGCGCGTTACTTACTGTGGACTTAGCTACGACTAGTCTTATTTTTATTTGGTGCAACAGCTGTAAATTCTACTCACAACATCGGATACAAGCAATTTGCTCCACCACCTTAGCCGCAAGCACGTCTTGGAAACCGAGGTAAAGTTGGTTGGATATTGGATATTCAACGGATATTCGAATCCCGGAATCAGCGCTGTTTTCACGGGCTCAGCCACACGATAACCCGGTGGATCAGATGAAGTACACAGCGTATGGTTAGGGACCGTCAATAAATTATATGCCTCAAAGTTAGTGATTCAATAGCATTGTAACCATGTGCGTTAGAAACCTCCAACCACTTTTTAATTGTTCGAAGAGGACCCCTACATGTAGCACAGCCTTTGGAATTTCGATTTTTTTTTAGAATTTTTTTACTTTTTAAAAACTAAAAAATTCAATAGCTTTTTTGGTGAATGACTTAGAAACGTCAAAACACTTTTCAGTTGTTCAGAAAGGACCCCCACATGTTGCACAGCCTTTGCAATTTCAAAAAAATGTTTAGAATGTTTTTGGTGACTTTTTAAAGATTTAAAAATTCAATAGCTTTATTGTTGAATGACTTAGAAACGTCAAACCACTTTTCAGTTGTTCAGAGAGGACCCCCACATGTTGCACAGCCTTTGGAATTTCAAAAAAAAAAAAATAGAATTTTTTTGGTGACTTTTTAAAGATTTCAAAATTCAGTAGCTTTTTTGTTGAATGACTTAGAAACGTCAAACCACTTTTCAGTTGTTCAGAAAGGACCCCCACGTGTTGCACAGCCTTTGCAATTTCAAAAAAATGTTTAGAATTTTTTTGGTGACTTTTTAAAGATTTCAAAATTCAATAGCTTTTTTGGTGATTGACTTATAAACGTCAAACCACTTTTCATTTGTTCGGAGAAGACCCCCACATGTTGCACAGCCTTTGGAATTTCAAAAAAAAAATTAGAATTTTTTTGGTGACTTTTTAAAGATTTCAAAATTCAATAGCTTTTTCAAAATCTTTAAAAAGTCACCGAATAAATTATAAAAATAAAATTTAAAAGCCTGTGCAACATGTCGGTGTCCTCTTTAAACAATTAAAAAGTGGTTGGAGGTCTCTAACGCACATGGTTAAAATCCTCTTGAATCACTAACTTTGAGACTTGTAATTTATTGACGGTCCCTAACCATACACAGACCGCTATGTACTTCGTCTGATCCACCGGGTTATGTGTGGCTGAGCCCGGGAAAACAGCACAGATTTTGGGAAAAAATTTACGAATCTACTGCAATAATTCCTATCTCAACCAGTAGAAAATACTGGGAACCCCAGATTATGCATGGAAAAAAATGAAATACCGTCATACACTGTGAAACCGGTAGAATTTTGAAAAATACTGTGATATACATTTTTGGTCATACCGCCCAGGACTAAGTAAAAGCACTGTAGCAGTCAACATATAACCAGGATAGAGAGGTAAGGTAAATGAGTAGGAAAGACTGGTTATTATTTACTATATACTTATTATGAAAAGTATGAAACCCCTCTTGTGGCACATTATCCAGTTTATGTAGTAATTTTAAACATTGGTTTATTAACCTGCCTAATATAATAATCTGCCATTTTAGTGATGCATGATGTAGGTAATTAGTAACTACCTTGAAACTGCTTTCCTAGTTTTGATCAGTGTAGATTTGGGCAAAATAGCTTGGCATAGTTGTTCAATTACGATAATTAGAGACACAATGTCAAAAAACAAACTGGTATTGGAAGATGAGGACTGCAGGCACTGATCATATCTTAATATTAACATACTTTAATAATATTAATATGAAAATATTTCAAATGGGGGGCCCAGACATGATGTATGTATGTATGTATGTATGTATGTATGTATGTATGTATGTATGTATGTATGTATGTATGTATGTATGTATGTATGTATGTATGTATGTATGTATGTATGTATGTATGTATGTATGTATGTATGTATTTTATGTATGTATTTTATGTATGTATAGGGTTGGTAAACGCTTACAAGTCTGACTACCGAACCACTGAGCAATCTGACCTCACGTCACCTTTAGGCAGTTTGTTTATTCTAGCCCATTAGTAATTGGTCTGATCAACTGAACACAGCCTGACTGAATTATATTACTTGTTAAATTGGTGCTTTTTTAAATAGTGTTTTAGAAACTAAACTAGCCCAAGTTCAGAACATATTGTGTGAATATAAATGGTTTTGTGGCAACATTGGGAAATGGAAATAATGGACACTTGGAAAGGGTGTGTGTGGGTGTGTGTGTCTATGCATGCATGCGTGAGTACACGTGTAGGGTGCCCTTATTTTTACTTGAGCCCCTGGCCCCAAAATGTCTGTGCCTGGCCCTGGTTATTACCCAGTGTGCTTTGTTGAATGGTCTCAATGTTTAATTGTTTTATTTCATGTGAATACTAGTTTACTAATGGAGTAACTTAGTATTTGAAGTAATGCTGTAATGCAGGAAGTGTGCATTTAGTTTCCATGCTTATTCATACCTGCCAACCTGCACGCATTTTGCGTACCATGTACGCAATATCAAGTTAAAGTACGCTGGTATGAAATACTACTCATAAATTTGCAAAAATTGTATTTGCCACTGGTTTTTTAATTCACTGTTAAGTAGGGTTGGGTACCGTTCGCATTTGAATGGATACCAGTACCAATACCAATACCTTGAATTTGATACCAATACCCAACGCTAATTATTTAGGTACTTAGAAAATCTAAAAAGAGATGTGGCTAAAGGTGGCAGCACATTAGCTAAGCTGATACACAGCCGAACACTGTTATGAGGATGAACGTTAAATAACATGAGTCGTCGACATGTCCTAAGCTGTGTGAAAAATACGCTATAAAAATGCTTATGATAATGATGCTATAATGATAAAGTAATCAAAAGGCCCACTTATCTCCAACAACAATTTATCCAACTACTGTAGGTATTATATTACCAGTACATGACAATGAATTTGATGTTATGCTGGCTCCCCTGAAGTTTTGTCCCTGGAGGGCTCAACGTCTTCGGTGCTACCATTGATAGCTGCGGGCAACTTTAATTAAGTTTCTATTTGCATATCACGTCGCAAATATTACAACGAGTTGTCTGTTTGAGAAGCTGTTTCCTTAGGTTTGACGTGTTGCCATGCTAGCTTTCTAGGCTATATCACATTGCAAATATTACAACGAGTGTTGTCTCTGGCTGTATCAATTTTAGAAAAGTGTAGCCACACTTCTGACCGCTTTCGGCTCCAATATCATCCAACTGCAGCCACAAATGGGCGTTCTCATGCTGGTGGGGGTTCCCGTTTTTGTAAACTGGAATGCCCCGGAACACATATTCCATAGCGGTCTAATTAATTATATTACAACCATGATTACAACATTCACGGTTAAGGTTACTAACCAACGCAGTCTCACGGCATTTAGTAATATATTGTAATTTGTCACGCAATTTTAATCTGTTGATTCGTGTACATGGACACGGTTTTCTCGTTTTTTTTCTGTGTTTTTTAGCACATTTCCTTTTCGTGTCTCTCAGCACGTTTCAAAACGAATGTATTTAAATTGGAAGCATCATGACGCAGTATTTCAGTAAAACGTGTTCTTCTAATATATTTTAGATGGGTTTAACAGCAAGGTTTAATTCAGAGCGGTTAGGGTAAGGGCTTGGGTAAGGCGTATGATTCATTTAATGACTGAAAGTAAAAATCGTATTTTAGATGGGCTTAAAAGCAAGGTTTCAGAGTGGTTAAGGTTAGGGTAAGGTTTGGTAAGGCTTTTGGTAATGTAACGATACAAAGTAAAAATCGCCTGTCTACATCATGCTGCAACGGAGAACAAAACGCAATTGACAAGCTGCAGATGTGAGGTAATCTCGCGAGAGATTCGCTCTCAGGTACCGAAATGTGGCACTGATAGATTTTACATGAACCAATACTCGGTAATACCGACGTGATTCGGTCGGTACCGGTAAAAGTACAGGGGTCGGTAACCATCCCTACTGTTAACTAGGGATGGGCATTTGATAAAATTTTCTTTGTCGATCATCGGGAGAATTAACTATTGTCTATCGATTAATCATTAATATTTTTATATTAAAATTCATTACTTTCTATAAATTAAAAATCCAATGAAAATACAAATATACAGCTTGTTTATTCTCTATGAGATCTTTATTACAAGAAGAACAACTTGTGGCAGTTAAACTGGACGTTCGGTTAGGCTAAACTTGAAGATAGTCTATATGCGCTGCGGTGCTGTAAAAGCAGCGGAACCTGCAGCTGCGAGCGGGCATTCTTAAACAGAGGCCGTCATTGGTTCCAAAATAATAAATAAAAAAGAATCATGTTAAAAACTTAACCAAAAATATAATAGTAGCTTACTTAGATCTGGCAGGTTTTGTCAAAATGTAACTCAAAACTATCCAAGGCACGGAGTCGAGAAAGAGGGTGACAGAGATTAGCCTACCTGAAATAATTAGGCTACTTAACAAATTAGGCTACTTAACAAAGCCTCATAAAAATAACTAACGCACATGGTCACATAGACTTCTGCACCAGTCTACTGATTTTTGTTAAGAAGAATAGGCATTGACATGATTTGGGGTCAGATGTGACCGCAACCTGGTGACCGTCAGTCCAGCCTCGGAAAACACCTGCTCTGGGGACTGACGTTGCCGGGATGCACAGATACCTCCGCGCTAGCTTGGCCAGCAGACAGAGTAGCTATTTAAGCGTAGTTGAGCATTTGGGACTCCCGCTCTTAGATCACTGGAGCGGTTGTTGCGCTCCGCTCCACCACTACACACCTTTTTCAACCGCTCCACTCAAACCCGCACATCGCTCACATGAAAAATAATGATACTCCAAATTCGCTCCAAGCATTTTTAAAGTCAAATTACAATATAATCAAAACCATGCCCTGACCATGTGAAGTGAGCGCTACTGGAGCGGTAGCCTACTGGAGCGATATTGAGCAAGAGCCTTCTGGGCACATACTCTGCGCTGGGGAACCTGATTCCTTTTCATGATTACTTTTGTAATCAAAACGGAAACTTGCAGTTAACTGAGTATGGCGTCAAATATTACCCTTGGGTGGTAAAATGTTTAATTGCTGCCACACAGTGAAATTAATTTAATTGATTCAAAACTTATACATAACGCAACATGCATTAGTTTAATCGATAACAAATGAATGTGATCGACAAAAATCTTAATTAATTATTAATCTTGATTAATTGTCGATCATCGATTAATCATGCCAATCCCTACTGTTAACGCTATTATTACTAGTGCTGAGCTATTTACAGGATTCGGGCGAAGGAAAAAAAACTCATGCACCTTCTTCTCCCATTGGTGATAGGTCTTTATCTAGTAATCGTGATACAACTGCTGGATTCACTCATGGCAGCTCCACCTTGTCCGTTGACAATGACCCACCACTGACGTGTTAGAAAACTGGTAGGGAAATTGACCAAACTGTTTGCCAATACATGTTTGAAAAGGGGCTACTCAAGCACATAGCTAACCAACACTGTCATAGTTTGCTAGCTTTTCTGCTGACATCTTAACAAGGTAGCTAGCTACAGTAACTAATGTTAATAATGTAGGTAGGTTGGCTACATAGCGCTTGTCCAGCTAACTAACTTCACAGCTTTTAGTCAACTAGCTGTAGAGAGACATTGCTCATTAAAAAGACACAGATAGCTATAGTTGTTAAATGCATAGTCCTATATAGTGCTTGCACACTTGTGTGATTCATGTGACAGCATGTTATGTACAGCAATGTTTCACGTTAGTGTAGCAAGCCTTAGCTGATAGAAGGAGGTGCTGGTGATGTTGGATTAGGAGGCAGACTTACTATTTAATAAAAATATAATTGCAGGATTGACTATAATGCACACCCAGCCCTTCTGTTTAGATTGCAAACGTCACGGGGGAAAAACTACATGAACTGGAGACTGCCACAGCATCTATCCCAATAATTGGAAATGTTATAATTGGAGTGGCCTACCCTCTTACCCTGGAAATCCAGAGATCTCGTGAGAGCACAATTTAAATTAGCTCAGTAAGTTACTCTGGCAGTTAGACTTGGCTTTTTGTCTAAAAGAGGAACAGAAGACGGCACTCGAATCGTTCCTTTTTTATAAAAGGACGTTTTTGCTGTTTGGCGACCTGATACGGCAAGAGTTTTATCTACCAGTTAGCTCCGCCATAGGGGCTTAGCAAAAAAACACTGGTGATTGGTCATAGTGTTATCCAATTGCGTACCTTGAGATTTTCAAATGCATGCTTGGTGCCGCCCCTCGAGTTGGGTCATTTTCATTACTCAAAGCCAGACCCATATATCCTCCGGATTTGGGTGTGGATTTTTCCAGGCTACTACCCTCTAGTAATATTAATAATAGCAGACCCTAATGGTATGTTTTCCTTCTATATCTATGTTAAAATTGCCACTGAGTATAGTCAGTTTTAGGATTTCATAAGACTCTCAGACAAGAGATTGCAATTTTCTGGTTGTTGAATTACAAGCAATGGGAAAGGGCCCTATAAGAGTAGTCACTGTATCATTTAATATACAAGTAATTTATATAAGTCATTTTATAAGTGTGCTTATGTTGTTTTTTGTGGGCTTATTGAAATGGTGGAATGGCCACTTCCCAAATGCTGTGCACCGCTGTGAAACGCTGTGTCCGCGCTGAAGTGGTACTCATAAACATTTTTCAAGGTTGGCAGGTAAGCTTATTGTGTTTCCACAACAATGTTAGTTAGTAAATCTTCTGAAATGGCTACCATCTTGGTGGAGTGTGATGTTTAAGATGAGAAAGCAAAGATTAAGTCATGATTGTAAAAAAACTGTGGCTATCTGTACATCAATGCCAAGGGCAAACCAGTACAGAAGGCATCAAAAAATTGTTGGGGAGGGTCATGCCTCTTTTCCTAATCATTTTGGAGGGTCATAGAAAAATGTATTGCTGGCGAAGGGAGGGTCAGGTCTACTTTGACTAAAGATTCCAAAACTCCTCCGCTAGCCCCTTAAATAAATAAAGAACAGTCCCTTAGATGTTTTAGCGTCTACGCCGCGTTAGAGCGTAAGAGTATTTGATATATATGTAAATTCATTGTGCACTCGCTACAACTGTTTCGCATGCAACTAAATACAGTATATGTTTCCCGGACCTTCATCGTGTTGTTGCGATGCCCCTCAGCATTAGAAAGTTATCAGAATGGCATGAAAATATGGGGTAAAGTTGTTCAAGAGCAATTTATTTCAAAATAACTATCTTTAGATTTCATCGTCATTGCATTTGTATTAAGAATACAAATTCAGCACCATAAATAATAAATGTTTCCTTTAAATCATTTTTGTCATTACGACAAAAAGACTTTAAGACAAGGGCATATTTAAACTTTCTTTTAATTGTCTTGGCTATTTTATAGTTTTTTCTAATACTGTAATTGTTTATTATAAATGTTATTGTTATTGAACACATGCTATCCTAAAATTGCAACAATTTCTACTATGAAGCATGTCCACATTATCAGGGCTGTGGTGAAATGCTGAAAATAATGTTAAATGTTCAAGCTAATATAACCCAGTTTAGTCATTGTGTCACATGTAACATATGTGGTCAACCATAATAGTCTTTTTTTACACATGAGTTGGCTGCAGCAGTTGTTAGTTTGCTCCTTATCACTTAGAAGCAGACAAACATGTTAGGGTGTCAAAAACTTAATTTTTCTTTATTTGTTTTATAGATTTTTAGTTTCTAAAATTGCTTTTGTGGTATATATAAGTTATTTTCTCTTGTTCGCTAAAAGACTGCAGTAACAGCATTTTTTTGATAGTCCAACGTTTACAGAAATAAACAAGAAAAGTATTAATTGTTTCTTCAAAAGACTAGTGTCATTGCTAAAATAGTGTATCTTCTACCAACCATGGAGAACCTCAATTCCTCCAACACCTCCAGTTTCGACCCGAGTGTGGAGCATTTAGATTGCCTGATTTCAAGCATCGTCGAGGGGCTGTGCTTCGCATTGGGTCTCCCTGGAAACATAGCTGTCCTGGTGGTCATCCTTCGGCGCTCGCCTCAATGCCTCAACTTCACCATGCTCCTTATGCTGAACCTGGCATTCTCAGACATCCTGTGCCTGGCCACGTTGCCTGTGTGGATCTATACTGCTTTTGTTGGCTGGACTCTTGGCCTTCCTGTATGCAAGCTAGTCACCTTCCTCGTCTACCTCAGTCGGTACGCTAACGTGCTTACAGTCACACTACTCAGCATCCAGCGATACTTCCAGGTGCTCAAGGCACAAATGTGGAACCGTCTGAGGAAAAAGGGGGAGGGAAGTCTTCTCTTAGCCCTGTGGGGACTTGCCTGTGCCTTGACAGCCCCTGCTGTGGCAACATGTAATGTGAACTATGATGAACTCAAGTGCAGACAACACATGGGCTCTGATGCTGAAAGATTAGCAGTCCTTGTCTTGGAGGTTCTTTTTGGGTTTGTTGTCCCGTTCTCAGTGATAGTCACATCCTATTGCTGTCTTCACCAACAGGTAAAACAAGTGGCACTCTTCAGCAGTCACAAGTTAACACGGCTGGTCACCAGCGTGGTGGTTGCCTTTCTAATCTTCTGGATCCCGGTGCACATCGTCAACATTGTTGACATTGCAGGTGTGATACTGAAGGCTTCCAGGCCAGATGTGTCAGAAGTGCTGCTTTATTACAGGAGCAGGGTAGCACAGGTTCTCCGTAGCTTCATGTTAATCCACTGTTGCTTGGACCCCTTCTTGTATGCACTTGCTTCACGGAAGATCCGGAAAAATCCAAAGACATCATCATAAAGAGGGGACATTGGAAAGCAGACTGCAAATATGTAGAGGAAACTAGATAATTAAAGCTTAAGTATGGGGAAGGGGTGGCATTAAAGTGTAAACTTCTTCCCACTTCTTTTCGGACATGGTATTTATTTTTTCTTTAACATGTTTGAAATAAAATTTCATATAGAATTCATTAAATCAATCAATCAATATCTGATGTCTCAAGCAAACACTGCAGTACAGACTACTGCCGGATGTGCTAGATTTACTTTAGCGATTGGCTTCTAACAATAACTACATGATTGTCAGCTGGTTTAAAGCATAATAATTTATTTTATAGAATAGGAATATTGCAAATTTGTTTTGGCCATTGGATGCCTTCTCTGCAGACAAAGTGCTATTGTGAAAAAAATGTTAATTGTAAAGACTGCTATAAAAATCATGCTGATTGAATATATACAGTAGCTGGAATTATTCTGGTTCTGGCAAAACATCTAAAAGTCCTATTAGTGAAGCAAGTACTGTGTCAAGACTACACCTATGATAGATCAGTGCTAGAAACTCAAAAGATTGAACACACCATATTTCCCACTGCAATGGACTAATTAAATAGGCAAACAAAATCTCTTGATTCCTCTTTTTGTTTCAATTACAAGCAGTCTGTAGTTTGATTTATTATGTCTCTGTATGACAAATCCCAAACAGTTGACATTGGTTACATCTAATCTATGATTTTAAAAACAATTGTTGTCTTTACATTGGTTTTAAATGTATCTTAACAGAGACGTAATGGTTCAAACCAGACCTGTCATGGTTTCCCTATAGGGTTCTGACATTAATTAATTGATCTTGTGTGTCATAGCTCTCCATGTTGCTTGAACTAATGAGACAAATGCGAAGGAGAATTAAAAAATCAAACAGTGTCAGGGCTCTTAAGTTTTATACTGAGTTCAGAGTGAGATATTCGTGGTGGGGGTTTGGGTGGGGATGGGTTCTGATCTGATAAATGACACATTCTTACAATGTGTGTGTGTGTGTGTGTGTGTGTGTAATGGTTAGTGTTGTTTATTTGTAGCAGGTTTTGAGGCCTTCGGCACAGGGGTTGATGGCTCCCATTTGAAACACTGTGGTTCCAGGCCAGTCATTTTCACTCTCATGAAAGCTTGAAAGAATGCTCAATCGCCTCTTCCCTGACATCTTTGAAATAGACAGACGCAATAATTAATACTATGCATTGTCTGGATAAAATATAATGAAATAGCCTAGGCCAAAGGTTTTCACAATGGGGACCGGGAGGTTGAAAACACAAAAAATATTCCAAATTATTATGGGTAGGCCTGTTATAAAATGAGCCGTCAAGCAAAACTAATCTTTTATATCATCTTAAATTGGTCTCAACTGCTTAGTGAATTACTTTGAACTATTTCTGCAATTTAACTAAGTGCAATTTAGTACTCTTAGTGGTGGCATAAGAAGAGAAAAGCTTTGTGAATAATGGGTCCTGAACTAATACTAAACAAGTGTCAGAATAGCTGCTGAAATTAGCAGGGATTCAACCAGCTAGCTAGGCTAGTTTACATACTCTGGTCAGAACAGTTAGCTAACATACCAACTGACTCATATATTCCCCAGCAATAATCAGATTATTTACTGTACACAGGATATGGTCTTCTCCCACGTGGATCAGTCTGTAGCCACTTCGGCGAGATGTGAATCAATGTTGCAGCTGTCCTCTTCTGTAGCTACTTCAGAATCAATGTGTTGAGCGAGTGCGTGAATCACAATGTATATGTTGGGTATTTACATATTGTTTTATTTGATTAGCTGGTCTGTGGCAGGGCCTTCTGAACTATATGGGGAACTCTAATGACCCTTTGCTAAGCCCCACCCTCCTTAGTTACTGTTGCTATGCCTGACAAGCTTTCGGGCCTGGCACGTCTATTACAGTATGTATGCACCGGTGTCAGACATTCCTTAGTAGATAATTAGTAAATTTTGGCAAACAGGTGAAATATCTGAGAGAGAAAGACAAAAGGGACTGCAGTATGCATTCGAGGGATATATCTACGACATAATATGCAACCGATTAGAGAATAATTTAATCAAAATTGAAGCTAAAGCCTATAGATCCCAGCACAAGCAGCAGCCGCCTGATACGCTGATCATTCAAATAGGAAACACACAAATTGTATGGCATGTTTCCCTCGCTCGAAAGCTTGACAGACCTCTTGCGCCTAGTTACGGTTGCTAAACCACGATTGGCCTGTGGTTGTTTTCGGGCGTGGCTTAGCGAAGGGTCAATTGATTCCTCTACCTGTACCACTGTTACCAACAGCGGTGTAACTTGGTGGGCAAACAGGAAACAATGAACCAGAGCTACATGCAGGGCTGGCTCTGTCAAATTTGGCACCCTAGGTGAGATTTTGGAATGATGCCCCTCAGCTCTGTGGTGGTTTCACCTGGCTTTACAAAAATATACTATATTCACTTGTAACTTGCTCTGGATAAGATGTAATATGTAAATGTAGAACTAGCAAACAGTTATTTTTTACAATATTACAATTTAAATGGTTTATGCCATTTTTTTAAGTTATAAAGTGGCTATACAAGTAGAGCCGCTTTGATACGCTAGTTAATTTTCACATATTTTTTTTTTAGCTAAGTTGAAAAACAACACTGATTACCAAATTATTATCAAGCCTAAAAATTTACCTTTTAGTAATTTAGTAGACAGTCATCTAGACTGACTTACAGCAGCTAAGTGTGCATACATTTAAGAGAAGCTATCTAGCTGGGTGAAACAACCACAACTCAGTAGTCAGAGGTTTCTAATATTTGAACAGTGAGGCTGCAAAATGGTCAAGTGCACAGTGCCTCTATTTTGAGGGGCGCCGGAAACAATCCACACACACAGGCATAGAGTTTTTCATTTTTGGTTGCATGCAAATTTGCGCCCCTGAATCTGTGGTGCCCTGGCGACCGGCCTTGTCTGTCTGTGCCAGGAGCCGGGTCTGGTTATAAGCATTAATGACAACTTAAATACTAAACTAATTAACAAGTGCATGTAGCTGAAAACTAATTAAGGTGGTCTATTGGATAACAGAAATCATGTGTTACAATCAAGTGATTCAAGTCAGCTAACCGGAGAGATGGGAAAAAGAACCATAATGCACACAGATACCATAAACACACAGGACAGAAACCATAACTAACTGGGGAGAAACTAAAATATGTCTGGTCCCCTAAGGGAGACCGTGACAGTACCCCCCTCTTACAACTCGGCTCCTGATGAGCAGGCATCCCCCACCCACTCCGGAGGAATACCTTGATGACACAGACAAATGTCGATTAGGGAGGGAGGGAGGACTGCAGACACCCGCCCAGGGGGGGAATCCCCCCACTTTAGCCCCCTTTCTGGAGGCGGCCCTGACGATCCTTCCCATAGTGGCTCTAGAGCGACTGGGGCAGAGGTACCTGCTTCACCTCCGGTGGTCTCTGCTTCAGCTGCCTAAGCCTCTGAGGTTGTTACATGGGCCAGGTCACCTGGCG
This sequence comes from Umbra pygmaea, assembly GCA_016801145.1. NCBI lineage: Eukaryota > Metazoa > Chordata > Actinopteri > Esociformes > Umbridae > Umbra > Umbra pygmaea. The sequence goes on from JACXGM010016931.1 coordinate 14,247, forward strand.
GTTGCAAGAGGGGCAAGTCCCCAGTCTCAGTCGCAGGGGACAAAACCCCTGGCTGCGGCATTAGGGGAGGAGACCCTGAGTTGGCTGTGGTGTGGACAGCACCTGTTTGGGCTGGGGTGTAGCCTCCACCAGATGAGGTGTAGGGGACTCCTCCCCCTCCTCAGACACAGGGGTCTGGTCCCCTGAAATATACCTGGTGATGGTCACCCCAAGCTCTGACCCCATGGCAGATGTGGCCTCCTTAATTGGCCAAAAGGCAGGCAGACCCTCCTCTGTGGCCATGGCGAGCTGGCCCCCCTGCATCGACGTGGCACTACTGCCACATGCTACAAGCTTGACACACCTATTTTTGGGCAGTTCTTATTTACAAGACCTCTCAAACTCCATCAGGTTTGACGGGAAGTATCAGGGAAAATCTATTTTCAGATCTCTCCAGATATGTTCAACGGGTTCAAGTCTGGGCTCTGGCTGGGCCACACTAGGATATCACAGAGTTGTCCTGTAGCCACTCCTTGGTTATCTTGTCCAGTTGGAAGATAAACCTTTGCCCCAGTCTGAGATCCAGAGCACTCTGGAGCAGATTTTCAGCAAGGATCCCCTCCATGTTTCACTGTAGGGATAGTATTGGCTAGGTGATGACCGGTGCCTGGTTTCCTCCAGACATGATGCTTGCCATTCAGGCCATAGAGTTCAACTTTTGTTTAATTGGACCAGATAATTTTGTTTCTCATGGTCTGAGTCCTTCAGGTGCCTTTTGGCAAACTCCAGGTGGGCTCTCATGTGGACTGATTGGTGGAGTACTGCAGAGATGGTTGTTCTTCTGGAAGGGTCTCCTCTCTCCACAGAAAAATGCTGCAGCTCTGTCAGAGTGACCATCGGGTCCTAGGTCACCTCCCTGACAAAGGCCCTTCTCCCCCAATCACTCAGTTTGGCCCGGGCTGCTAGCTCTAGGTCCTAGCGGTTCCATATTTCTTCCATTTACGGATGATGGAGGCCATTGTGCTCATTGGGACCTTCAATGATGCAGATTTTTTTCTGCACCCTTCCCCAGATCTGTCCCTCGAAACTAAACAGAAAGAAAAGGATAGATACTTCTTTTTGTACAACAAGTCACTATAGCCTACTAAGCTATCTTAAAATATTCATATTAGACACTTGAACAACTGCCCATTCACATCTTACAGGCTATATTAACATCAGAATAGCATTGCTAGCATACAACCAGGGGTGGTAAATGTATTCAAAAGTTATAGTTGAGTAAAAGTATATACCTAAATAAAAAAGACTCCAGTAAAAGTAGAAAGTCCTCCATTGAAAAATCACTTGAGTAAAAGTACAAACATATCTGACTTAATACGTACTTGAGTACTGAAAGTAAAAAGTAAATATTCAAATTAACTGTAAATATCAATAACTAAGCAGCTCAACTGTTTTGGGAGTGATATCCAATGTCTTAAATGAAAAAATGATAAGAATAGATACTGCAATTAAGAATTTGTTAGGTTTGCAATCATAAGAGTCAATGAAGCACCTTAATGAAGCACCTTAATGCAGTATAGGGTTTAAACTTGCAATAGACAGGTTCCATAACATTAGCTGTATCAAACTGAAGATGTGCAAGATACAAGGTAAGACTGTTTCCGAATATCAATGAGGAAGAACCACCTCTATAAGTTGAAATATCTTCAAAACACACCATTAAGCTACACAGACTACTATTTAAAGTTGTAAACACTTCTGTTCAGCTTTAGCAGAAGCTGATTTTCAAAATTGAAAATAATACATTTATTTTTTATAATTTTAATAATAAAATAATTATTCAAAAATATTAGCGATTGATACCATATACTCATTATGAAAATGTTTACTGAGGTAATAAATTAAGTGACAAGTGTCTCTGATACTCATAGACTATTACAGAAACCGAGCTCTTTTGCAACCAGACGTATCACCCCCAGCTGGAAATCAGATAGAATGCAGGTTTAAGGCACTTCCTCATTTGCGTCAATTTGCCCAACCGGATGCTCACCCTGTGGCCAAACCTGACTAGTCAGCTTTTCCGAGTCTACCCGCGTCAACCCCCTCGATTGGCAGCATGCAGGGAGAAACAGCTGAGCTTACTAGCTTGATTCTCTCCTGCATCCAGCTTACGGTTTTATCACACACAACCCGAAGTCTGCCACCATTAGCTATCATGCATTAACTAACTTGACTATTGTTAGCTGTTTACAAGGTGTTTCAATAGAGATTGCTAAGACATGTGAGCGGCAACATCATCAAAACGCAAAGAATTAGGAGTATGTTTGGCCAGGGCTGGTATGTTTACATGGGCTGGCATAGCAGGCTAGTGTTCTGGCATGAAAATAATGAAAACTTAGCGTGAAAAACAGAATCCTACAAAATGCAGCAGGCAAAAAAAACATTTTCAGACCATACCGCCTAAAACTAAATCCTATTGCAAAGATGACATATGACGAGAAAATAAAGGGAATGAAAGGACTGGAACCTTACGAGCATAGCGACTGGTCAAGGGGCCGGCGGGACATTAACCTGTTGGCTGTTGCCCAACTTCCAGCACCCATATATACATCTACATGATATTAAGTGCTAATCAGGGTTCAAATTACTTGGGAGCTCACATGAAAGCTGTAAAATCATACACCTGTGGGGGTCTCTAGAAATCATCAGCAATATTATTGTTGATTCTCTACTCCTGTATCAATAAACGTGGAACTCAAATGAATTAAGTCCAATGTTAGACTATTTATTTATCTACACATGCCGCGCCTACTTAGGCTACTTTTTTAAGAGACCCCCACAAAGATGAAATCATTATTCAAACCCTGGTGTTAGTACCTACACAAAGTTTTCAGTAACTTCAAGTAGCTGCAACAGGCAGGCCCAGGTTTTTTGTACAGATGGATGGGTCCAGGACTTGGAGATTGTAAATGTGGGGAAGAAAATTGTTGTTCGTTCAAAGGAATGCTAATGTTTTAAGCACCACACTCCTCGCTCCCTCATCTATTTGCATGCATTCAGAATTCAACAAAACAACGTAACTTACTAAGACAAACACATCATGCATAAATTAAATGGTAAATTGTGAAAACTTTGACTCGTTTACTGGTCTTACTAAAAGCGCTTTCTAGTAAAACACTGTTGAAGCTACTGGTGCATGAGCCTGTTAAATAAAAAGATACTTAAGACTTGAATTAAAAGGCAGTTAGCATGGGCGCCTTAAGTTTGTGCCGCGGATTCCCAAAATGCCTTGCGGGAAATATGTCATATGATGATGACACATTAGCAATCTCTATTTGAAATCACTTGGCTAACAATATAGTAACAACATTAACGTCAACTCACGTCAATGTGTTTTTGTCTGATTTGAGGGTGAAGTTTTGAATGCTGAAATTTCATTCACCAGTGGTAGGCAAAGAAGACATTTCAGCCGATAAGAATCTCCCTTGATTTCATTGAATTCGAACAAATGCTTGAGATATGGCCATGGGTGATCGCTGTCTGGAATCTCGGGATCATTGCTGGCAGCGAGAACTGCATCTTCACCTGTTTCAGCGGTCATCTTCCACTTCGCAATGGCGAACTGACTGCTATGTGCGTGTTTGCTGGCAAAGAGCTTGCATATTCTTTTTTTTCAAGTTCTTCATTGCTTTTAAAAGCCAGTGTAATAAATACTTGGAGCGGGTTTGGAGAAAATGTATCAGAGTAAAAAGAAAACGTTGTCTTTAAAATTGTAGTGGAGTAAGAGTGAAAGTAGATCCAAAATAAAACATACTCAAGTAAAGTACATATCCCCAAAAAAAATATTTAAGTAAAGTAACAAGGTATTTTTACTTCTTACCACCACTGCATACAACAACATAAATTAGCATACATTATGCTAGCATTCAAACATGACAGATGAGATGAATTCAATGACTAATAAATCAACAAAGTTCACTATCTCTACAACTATATAAAGAATAAGTATTAAACTTACAGCCAATGCTGTCGTGGGCATGGAAAAAATTGGAAATTCACCATGCTTCTTCTAACATGCTTCTTCTAACATGCTTCTTCAAACCTACTTCTTCTTCTACTATTATTTACATGGTTAATGCCATGTATTTCAAAATAAAGGTCCCCTGCAAACTAATCCTGAATAAAATTTCAATATAGAATTAAGTTAAACACATCAAATAAAAATATATCAAACATTTCTTTTAATAAACCAAATTCTTAATAAATCTGAGGACAGAACATTAGACTTCATGACAGGAATGCTGACCAGTTAAGTTTCATTGTATTTGGCCAGGTGTATGTAAACTTCTGAAACTCAACAATCCAAGTAATATTATTCTGTCTTCTACTGTTGGCGGAGTCTTGTCTCTGAGTGCAAAATTGCCTCAGGGTCCTTAGTGTCAAATCTTCATGCCATCTGCATTGACAAGTCACTCCATTTACTGGACTTCATACTTAAATAGGTATTTTTTCCCTGGTCTCACTTTACTCTGTGTCGCTGCAGAGACCTAAGTACTTTACGAAACCAGTCCACATGAAGAGTTCATCAGCAATATAGGGTGTACAGCACCTACGAATAGAGCATGTCCAACATCTCCTCTATGCTTCTTTGGAAGGTGTGAACAAACCAATAGTTATTCTGACCCACTCGAAATGACCTAAGGTGGTGATGAATACGATGAGGTGCTTCTGACATTAAGCCCTGGTGGTATGCTTTTCCCTGGTCTAGGATCGAGAACCAGCTATACTGTAACCACTCAATGTATGATGCCAGATGCACATGAGAGCCATTGTCAGCTCCGCCCCAAGTAAGGTATGGCACAGGGTATCTATACACTCTCCCATGGGCAGAGTCTGTATTATATAAATAAAGCAACTTACCAAATTGTACAAAATGTACTGTGTTTCGGAGATTATTTAGAAACTACTGTACAATAAACACAAATCAGTTTCTCCTCCATTTCGGTTCATAGAACGGAATGACATCCAAATGTAATCCAATTAGTTGCACTTCAGGATGTCAATGGTATTTGCGACACAGTTAAAATTATTTGAAATTTGGCCGCTGCAGCTCCACAGTATTTAGGACAGGTGAACGTCACTTTGCTGAGTGCAGTGGTTTAGGAGAGTGCCGTTTTTTCACTCATTGAAATGAATGGGTTTCTCGGGCGCAATGCTGCTTCTCCACCTCCCATGTCCATGCAGCTTCAGTCAGATCTTGGATTCGAGGCAGCGGATGTCAGGGACATCGTTTGATTGAACAGTGAGTGAACCATCTTTTTTACCGACAAATACCCCTGGTGCACAGTAAGGTAGGATGGCTTAACAATTAATCATATTACCGTCAGGTCCAGGGGCCTCATGTATAAAAGATTGCGCAGCTTACATACCAAAAGATGGCGTACGGCCAAAACTGGAAAAGTACGTACGCACAAAAAAATTCACATGTATAAAACCGGTCGTACGCCAGGTCGTGCGCATCTTTCCTTTATAAATCACAATCAACTTGAGATTGAACGCACGTGAACGAGCCACTGACCCCGCCTTGTCTCCGCCCATAAATGAATATGCAGATAGCCTATATATGCCATTTCTTTTCCTGAATTACAATGGCTAAACACGCAAAAAAATTAAATTTTCACAGACTGTGAGATCGAGGTTCCAACAACAGAGGTGAAGGCGAGGAAACGTGCCCTGTCATCATTCTATTAGGAGAAAAAAAGTCGGCGGAGTGGAAAACTGTCACTAATCAGGCAGCGCCAACGGCCTTTCAGCTGCCGTATGGTCCGCTCCACCACTGACCGAGCCCCCTACATGTACATCATTGTAAC
>JACXGM010016932.1:0-11512 GCA_016801145.1 Umbra pygmaea
GCAGCAATTACTCCGGTAAGTGGAAAAAAAGTCTGTATCCAGTGAATTACGTATATCCAAAAGTGCTAGTCGGTCATACTGTATGAGCGACAGTGCAGGAGGTGCAGAAATAAAAACTAAAAAAACAGTAATAAGCCAAAATCTGCATAGAGTGAACGGAGCCATCGTCCATGCGACCATTCTCTACGGCGCACGAAACGGCGCACGAAACATACTCATCAAAGGAGATGAGTTTACTGCTATCAACTTCATACGCTCTATAAGACAATTCGAACAGACAATCTTTCCACATGGCTCCTTGCACATGTCTAGCAAACAAAGGAATCCAATCAGCGGTGCACATGTAAGCAAAGTGACAGTAAATCACATCAAGGCATTACAACACAATCAAGAAGACAGATTGACTCACGTTAACTTATGAAGATGCATACAGGATGCATTGGCGTGTCGGCAGAGAGTGCTCAGGATGAGCAAATGGATTCACAAACAATTTGTAGTCGACATGTGAGGTGGGCCTGGTCATGTGGAAGGTATCCTGGAAAGAGCGGAATGGAACGGATAGGTAATGGAATGGAAGGAGTCTTTTCAGATGTGTTGGTATCATTCTTTATTCATGGCTGTGTTCTTAGTCAAAATTGTGGGTGAGCTCACTCCCATGACTGAGAAGCAACCCCACACATGAATGGTCTCATGATGCTTTGAAACAAGACTGATAGTAGCGCTCACCTTGTCTTCTCTGGACAAGGTGTTTTCCGGATGGCCCAAACAATCAGAAAGGGGATTCATCAGAGAAAATGACTCTACCCCAGTCCTCAGCAGTCCAAGCCCTGTAACTTTTGCAGAATATCCGTCTGTCCCTGTTGTTTTTCCTGGAAAGAAGTGGTTCTTTGCTGCCATTATTGACACCAGGTCATCCTCCATAAGTCATCACCTTATTGTGTGTGCAAATGCCCTCACACCTGCCTGCTGCCATTCCTGAGCAAGCTCTGCACTGGTGGTGCCCCAATCCCACAGCTGAATCAACTGTAAGAGACGATCCTGGTGCTTGCTGGACATTCTTGGGCACCCTGACGCCTTCTTCACAACAATTAAACCTCCCTCCTTGAAGTTCTTGCTGATCTGATAAATGGTTGATTTAGGTGCAATCTTACTAGCAGCAATATCTTGTCCTTGCTAGTGTAGCCCTTTTTGTGCAAAGCAGTAATGACGGCACGTGTTTCCTTGCAGGTAACAATGGTTGACAGAGGAAGAACAATGATTTCAAGCACCACCTTCTTTTTAAAGCTTCCAGTCTGTTAATCTAACTTAATCAGCATGACAGAGTGATCTCCAGTCTTGTCCTTGTCAACACTCTCACCTGTGTTAACGAGACAATCACTGACATGATGGCAGCTGGACCTTTTGTGGCAGGGCTGAAATGTAGTGGAAATGTTTTTGGGGGGAATAAGTTCATTTTAATGACATTCCAAATTAATTGACATTCATCCAATCACTCTTCATGACATTCTGGAGTATTTGCAAATTGCCATCATCAACAATGCGTCAAGGTAAGTAGAGGCAGGAAGCAGTTGCAGGGCAGCGATAATTTATTTTACTAAACAGAAAATAAATCCAGCAGAACTGATAACACCAGAGGTTACAACGTAACGAAAGATTACAGTGACAAGGCACAATACTCGACAGTATCCTACAGGGAGTGACAGGCATATATACTGTTGGATAAATAAGGCAACAAGTGCAATCAATGCACCTGTTATAGAGCCCCAGGTGGGGTCAATCATAAAGGTGGGTAGACCATCAGGAACAGTCCCAGGAGACTCCAGCAGGTATACCAATTCAAAGAGCATATCAATAGTGTCCAAACAGAAATGTGCCATGCAAAAAACAAAAGTCCAATCCTCAAAAGGAGGACACAAGAATAATAGTTAGTACTCTGGTGACCCCGACCATCGGGCCTTCTGAGCTGCCCTTACACAATGAGGCAGCAGGCTTTGTGAAAATTTGTATTTGTGCCATTCTCAAAACTTTTGACCATGACTGTAGTATTGGTGAACTACAGCTAGAAAATACCTTCTCACCTAACAATATATGACAACATTGAAATAGAAATTAGCTCTCAAATTGTCTTGTTTTCATTGATTACTCAGCCATTGAAGACATGGTAATTCCCAATACTTTAACTTTGCAATTTTAAATAATTTGGCCTATGAAAGCAATGAATGACAGAAAGAAATAAACTTCTCTCTCGACAATGCAGTGGTTCTTGAAATTGTTTTAACCCTTTAGAATTTTTTTGTGTCTCTGCATGAATATGACCTTAAATATGACATTATCACAAAAGTCCTAAAAGTAGATAAAGAGAACCCAATTAAAGAAACACCCTTAAACACCTACAGATTGATGTGCCATTCATGTTTCCGACATGACAGTCACTAAAAAACACCTTCTCAGCATGCCCAACGATTTTTAAGTTTTTAGGGGTGTGGAGTGTTCCTTTAAATAAATTAGACAAAATATTTTACTTTGTCATTTTATTATTGAGGTAAACTATCCATTATTACATATCTGGGAATGGCAAAGTATGTGAACCTCTAGGATATGCAGTTACTTTGAAAGTGGAATTAGAGTCAGGAGTTCTCAATCAATGGGATGACAATCAGGTGTGAGTGGGCACCTTGTTTTATTTAAAGAACAGGGATCTATCAATGTCTGATCTTCACAACACATTTGTGGAAGTGTCAGACAGATTTTGTACAAATGAAGGACATTGTAGAGCAGTGTTAACCTCCCTAGGAGAGGTCGACCAACAATGTAATAGTTTGTGAAGTCACAAAGGAACCCAGGGTAACTTCTAAGCAACTAAAGGAGTCTCTCACATTGGCTAATATCAATGTTCATGAGTCCACCATCAGGAGAACATAGAACAACAATGTTGTGCATGGCAGTGTTGCAAGGACAGTCACTCTCCAAAAAAAACATTGTTGCATGCATGCTGCTGATATATACTCCTGGCATACATTTTCGTTGCCCTAGTGCTGTGTGTTAGAGTAGATTTAAACTGTATAGTCTTTGCTTAGGGCGGTTTTAGGATTTTAGGACAACATATATTAATATTCTTGGTATTGTAACTTGTGATTTCATTGTCCGGTTAAAGAGTTGTATTTTTTGCCTTTAATTGGAATTAAATATTATTGCTTTGAACCGAGCCTTGTTTGCGACATTCCAAGTTTATTCCTGATATCTCTGGTGGAGTTATATGGAAATCATTGTTAGCCTATTCTCTTCCTGCTCGTAGTATTCTGTTCATTATCACACACACACACACTTTGCTAGCAAGTTATTCAGATGCCTAACATGTAATCACTGAGATGTTATATTTTTGAAGCGGGGCTCGCGGCTGGCTCATTTAGGGACTTGTTCGGGCAAATTTGGCCCGGTAGTAAGTTCAGCCCATTTGAGGGCATTCCTTTCTGCCGCACCCCTATTAAACGGTTCAGTTTTCCGGAAGACATATCCGAAACGTAGGGGTGAGCTGATTGCAAGTTGGTCTTGCCAGCTGTAGCAGGCGAATCTGCAAAATAAATTTAGCCGTACATATTACATTTAGCGGGACTTGGCACGTCTAGACTAGCTATCTAGCGGCTTCCAAGTTCATGCCCGATAGGCTCTGGTTGAACTTGCTCAGCTAACACTTAAACACATGGAGTCAGATTTATGGATAATAAATATTTACGAGCAATTAAGATCAATAAGATCATTCTCCAGGCTTCTCATTAGGCACATATTTAGCTGTTTAACTCAGAACATTGCCCCAAGGGAAAAGGTAATATATCAATTATTACTGTATTCATTTCATGTGCATATTAGTGGTAATTTCTTTTCCTTAACTACACTTTTGATTAATAATTTAAAAAATATATATATATTGCATTTTAACACTCCAGTGTGGTTAAGGTTAGGGTTAAGGTTAAGGTTAGGCGTATTGTTAGATATGATTAAAACTGAGAACTTTTGATGTGCAAATTTCTGATGTCATGTGAGGTCCGCCTTCAGTTTTGAATCAACCAATCAAATGATTTCTGCAGATCTGCCTGGAGAACATTTTTGAATACCTGAAACTCCTATGAGCAAGCATGGTGGCGCAAGCATCATGACATGGGGATGTTTCTCATACTATGGTGTTGGGCGTATTTATCGCATACCAGCGATCATGGATCAGTTTGAATACACCAAAATACGTCAAGAGGTCATGTTGCCTTATGCTGAAGAGGAAATCCCTTGAAATGGGTATTCAAACAAGACAACGACCCCAGGCAAACCAGTAAGTGAGCAGTGGCCAGCCTAATCCCCGGACCTTAATCCAATAGAAAACTTGTTGGGTGAAATCAAAAATGCGGTTTCTGAGGAAAAAAAAGAAATATATCTATAAAGGTAAGTTGACTGAGAAAAAGTTCTCATTTGCAGCAACGATCTGTGTAGGCCACAAAATACAAGAAAGCAAGCAAAAAAAAATTGATGCAATTAAAAAGCAAAAAGTAAAAACAGTCACATAAGACAGACACAGTTAGTAATAAGATGATCTTCAATTAAACGACAAAATTTCGTAAAGGCAGTTTTTCCTCCAATTTATTGTAAATCATTACAAATGTGAGGGGCAAAAAAATAATAAAAGCAGATCTATTCAAATCAGTGAAGATCTTAGGGATTTGTAGTGATATCCATCCCTAAGCTTTGGTCTGGTAGCCAGTACATCTAACAGTTAAAAGTGTTTTAATTAAAGGTGGTAGTTTGTGCAAAAGAGCTTTGTACACAAAAAGTGCAAAATGCATTTGTCTACGAGATTTCAAGGACAGCCAATTTACTTTCTGATAAAGCTTGCAGCGATGGGTACTAAACCTGTCTCCCGTAATAAAACGAATGGCACTATGATATACAGCATCGAGGGGTCTTTGAACAGAGACGGAGGCATGCATATAGATTATATCTCGATTATCAATGACAGGTAAAAAAGTGGATTCAACAATCTGTTTTCTATTATTTAGAGTCACAGAAGATTTGTTTCTATAAAAGAAACCCACTTTGACTCTTAATTTCTTAACCAGCTCATCAACATGCATTTTAAAGCATTTATAAACATGAATATGGCTCAGCAATAATATCTGCAGCAAGCTGCAGGAGACAGGGATTAAGATCATCCACTACGGTAGCAGCCTTTATATCAATAGTGAAAAGAGCTTTAAAAACTTAGTCAGCGGTAACCCACTGAAATGAGAATGATGTGTTCACAACTCCATCTGACAAAATATTTGAAGAGAAAGCTGTTTGTCTTAACAACTAGCTTTACAATTATTCCTTTGTAACAGGAGGATTTTTTGTATAATTATTATTATTAAATTATGTATATTTTTCCCCATGTTCTTAATTCCCACTAACCCTGTTGTTGGGAGCTCTGCATCACCTTGGACAGATCTCTGGGATGGTGAGGGGCGCGCACATCGTTCATCCAACCACATGTTGCCCAGCCGCCCATTATTTTCACACCGCTCATCCAATATGGAAGCCTTTAGTCAGATCAGCACACAAGGAGTCGCTGGAGAGCAACGTGGCAAGGTAGATAATCTGACTTAACAACTAGCTTTACAATTATTCCTTTCTGAGAGCACTACATCATTACTATTTCCAACCTCAAAAGAATTACCAGCTTTGACAAAATGTTGATTGAGTGGGCAATCTGTAACCGCCGCACCTACGCCCCAGGGAGGACACACATACTGGAAAATGGGAAGCCAATTCGTACGGTCCATTTGACTTGCCTTGCAGAGTGTCTGGCGGGCCTCCCAATCCCCAGGACAAGCCTTGCTTAAACCCTGTGGCAGACCTGCCCCTTAACGGGGAAAGAGTTAGTCCGTCAGGCTCCCCTTTACAGCAAGCCAGAACCGCACTGACAATTACAGAAGCAGCACGGGGGCCAGGCAGACAGAAGTCCCGCTGATTCCCTAGCCTATGGAGGCCCTTAACCGATTATATAATTTAACCCAGCTCGAGGCCAGTTCTGCTGTTCACATTGCTTTCGGTCCGACACCTTAAAGATCCTTCCGCAGGTTCACCTACGGAAACCTTGTTATGACTTTTACTTCCTCTAGACAGTGAAGTTTGATCATCTTCTCAGCGCACCACCGGGGATGATGAATGCCTCCGGCAGGGCCGATCTGAAGACCTCAGTGAGCCATCCAATCGGTTGTAGCATACTACCAATCCTATCATTTACATCTTTAAAATGAAATTTAATCGTATTAGGCAAAGAGAATTGCCCACCTCGTGGTTATGTCCATAAAATACTTTCACAAAATGGATCGGCTGTAACCTGACACTTGCCTTCAAAGCTCCCGACAGTTCAAGAGTTCAATAGTTATCGTGCATGAGCATAGGTAACTAAGCAACAGTGTAGACTCAGTCTGTGCGCTGCCAAAGAAGAGGTGTCAAGTTACCTGGCCGACTTGTTACATTATATTGACATAACCACTGCAAATAGTTTTTTTGTGGAACAAATACATTTTGGAATATTGCATTGTATGACTTTGACAATCGACTAGTGTGGACTTCACTGGAAAATGGTAAATAAACAGAGGTATGTACATGGACTTATTTGTTCAAATTCACTGTGTTCACTATAAGTGTGGAATCAGTTGTGGAATAGAAATAGTTAATGGGTTTTTACTTAGCAATCACCTGGGATTTTATGATAGGTACTTTATAAAGGGGGAAAAAAGGTGTTGGGTATGATTGTACCCAACACCTTTTTGGGTACAATGCCTTAGGAAAACAAAGAACATTCTCAAAGACCACAGCCACCCAGGCCGTGAACTTTTCTCACTACTGCCGTCTGGCAGACGTTACCGGAGCATCAAGGCACGGACCAACAGACTTAAAAACAGTTTCTTCCCCCAGGCCATTCGGCTGCTCAACATGGAACACTGACACTAATCACAAATCGTCTGTTGAGCACTAACATTCTCTGGTCACTTTATGCTCTCTACATCTGATGTAGCAGAATTCAAATGCACCTTTAAAAGCAATTTTCCATGCCAAATCTATAATATTTACTACTTCTACTGTTGTACATTTTCCAGATCACTGCTCAGTACATAGTGTATTATTATTATTATTACTATTGTCATTATGGTTTTAAAAATTCTTTATATTGTTGAAATTCTTTTTTTAAGCCCACTGCATAGATGTGTCGAGCCATGTCAAAAAGAATTTCTCTGCATAGGATGATGTATGTTATTCAATGCATATGATAAATAAACAACTTTGACTTTGACTTTGACTAACAGGATAATTTTTTGTATAATTATTATTATTAAATTATTTATATTTTTCCCCATTTTCTTAATTCCCACTAACCCTGTTGTTGGGAGCTTTGCATCACCTTGGACAGATCTCTGGTTCATCCAACCACATGTTGCCCAGCCGCCCATTATTTTCACACCGCTCATCCAATATGGAAGCCTTTAGTCAGATCAGCACACAAGGAGTCGCTGGAGAGCAACGTGGCAAGGTAGATAATCTGATTTATCTAACGCTACTGTATGCCAATTTGCGTTGCCTCATGCAGGAGGTCCAGGGAAAGTCAGAGAACCCATAGTCATGATGTAGACGCAGCAACTCAACCCACTACGCCACACGTAATTTGACAAAGACAGTAATCTATCTCCATCTAGTTTGTATCCACACAAAGAGTCATCTATCCACCATTGACAAACCACAAACTACAGCAGGGACATCTAACAGATGTTTGCATGCTCTGAAGGAAAATAAACTGATGATATTCTGCTTGTGTAATTCTCAATGAAAAATGAGAAGCCGGTTAGAGGTCCTCAGACTCAACTAATCATATTTTTACTAAGCCCAGTTCTGACAGTAAAATCTCGATACAATAGTTAAAATGTCATCCTAGCTCCATAGTCATTTCTTTGCTCTATAGAATGATTTTTTTCCAGTGCCACCATGACAAATGTGTCTGGAACACTGGATTCATAATGATGTTGAACTATGACTACCTCATCAGGACATGAGCATGTGTAAGCCAAAGTCATTACACATGACATCATGTCTATTCTTTATTCACACATCAATCAATTAACAGCATACACCACAGCATCAAGCATATCTTATTTAACTTCCTTGTTTCTTCATGTTAACCCCCTAAAATGTTCCTTTATTTCATGTACTGGTGTGGCGATGCAAAAAGCAGGCCTTGGTCTTACCCTTAACCCAGTAGGACAAAGACTTTGCTACTGAGTGAGAGACAATGGCCATTTTAATCTGTGTGCATCCAGCCTTGCAGCTAACCATGCTGTTCCCTCTCGATTACCAAGGCCAGAAAGAAACATATCCAGGACTTTACTTCCGGGGGGTTTATCGTCGCCATGCAGACTGAGTCACAAGGCCTTTTGTGTTGTGCTTTTTGGTTTTAGGTTAAAAACTGAAGGAACTAAAAGTGATCATGTTAGAAGAACAAAAACACAAGTGGTGTTGGTGATAGGTGGCTACTGCCGGTAATATTTGGAGATTCACTACATGGAGAATGAGAACATAGGTACTAAGATATTCTTGGGAAACTCTGGTTCCATTACAAACAAGCAGCCCCTTGTTGTCAGTGCGGATGGGTTTGGAGGGCCTATAGCCTGCCATAACGTAATGGAAACTGTTGAATAGGCTAGTAACAGAAACACAAACTATTAACAGAGCTTCTCCCACAATGCTGGGCTTGGTTCAACAAAGTATACATTGATGGCTCCCACATTGAAGGATATTTACAGTCTCCACAACACTGCCACCTTCAGGTCTGAGATAAGGAACACTGCAGCGCTGGCTGATTTTACCAGGTAAGTGATGATGAGAACACAATCATTTACAGCAACAATGTGTGAGCAATTAGCATTAGCCTTACTCAAGAGCAGAACAATATATTTTTAATCTTGCCGGCTATAGGATTTGATCTAGGTAACTTTTGGTAATATTGATTTGGATAGTTATTACCAATGTTTACTGTTAACTAGTTAGATTTGGATTAAAGCCTGGGCTTATTGACTTGGTGAAACAAACACTTGGGGCCCAGTATCAGAGCTCTATTTTCATGTTTTCTAACCATGGTATTAGTTTGGAGGAAGGGTCAAAAATCCTTCCTTAGACATTTAGAAAATGGCTTACAGTGGTTTATATAGGATATAGGGTGCTGGAGAACTAAAACCATGGGAGAAAATAATACAGATTTATTTGAGCAATTATGTTAGTAATATTGGTATTAATATTAGTATAACATACATTGTTGTCGTTCTCTACTATATTGTTTGCTTTTCTTTATCAATGGAAAAAAACTATGTTCCCGACTGTACTATATTTCCTAATTGTAAAATAAACAAAAGCTGCTTTTTTCATGAAAAATCTAATTAGCACAAGAGAACACTCAGCTCAGAGATCTGTAACTGAGCCACTTTCCATGTTGCATGGCAACAAGTGGGTTATGCGGTTTGGCAAAAAATTGAAGCTGTTAACGTTCATGAAAAAACATTACTGTATTTGTTTTATGGTTTCATTACTTCAAAGGGTAGAAATAAGATTTGGAAGTAGTGATAACAATATTAAATATGGAAATTTTCAACAAGTACTGGCTGATTATTACACCAAAATGTCTATTATAAAATATGTTGCAATTGAGTCACAAGTTGTCGTCAGTGGCAAAGAACACTGAACTAGCCCTAGTTAAATTCAAAGACATCCTATAGGAATTATGTTGGAGCTTTCATAATTTCAGAATGTGTTCCAATGAAAGTCCAGTAAATTAAGTCTAGTTGAAAAGTTATATGATTTGTTCCCGATTTTGTTTTACGAGAAAAGCATTCTAAAACATTCCTATAAAAGTGTTACAAAAATGTACTAATCAAAATCCAACCTATAGGATGTTCCCAAATCAAGGAGCCTTTAGAAAGTGCACTACCTCAGTGGTTTAATGGTACTCCATTTATTTTATTTAAAGCAATCTACTTTGTGGATCTTCTCAGTAGAGTGCTGCTTGAGGGGTATGTGAACCCTTGGTACAGTAATAATAATAATAATTATCATTATTATTATATATTGTTTTACATGCATTGTGTTCACAATGCTATTTTAATTGAATCAGAAAAAGCTTTTATGTGACATAACATGTTTTTATTTACCAATTCAATTTCAGTGTTGGTTGGGAGATAATCATGCATGTAGTACAATAACAAAATAAAAAATAATTAATGCAGATGCAAAAATAAGTGAACCTAAAAAGTTGCATTGATTAAATCAAGTACGGTAGTGAAGTAGAATCAGGTGGGTAAATAAGTTGATATTAACCAATCAAAACGGAGAGATCTTTAGAAATATGTTTGAGTAGAGAGAAACCTGGTTTGGTGATATCTAAACAGGTGACTGAAAAACAAACCATGACGTGATGAAAGGAAATATCAGAGGACATAAGGAAGAGGGTAGTGAGAACACATCAGTCTGGGGTAGAATGTAAAACAAAAAATGTTTAGCTTCATCAATCCAATTTGAGGAAAATCATATACAAATGGAGAGCATTTAACATGATGGCAACTCAACCTAGAAGGACCAGCGCCAAGGGTAACTATTTTATCTCCCTCAGTTTTAATTGTATGTTCCTATATAGAATTGCAAATGATAGTTGGTGCAAATATATTGGGTGTGTGCTAACTACGTAGACTGCTTTGGGTTACCATGAAAAATGAGAAAGAAATTCTCATCTCTGGTAGGCTACAATATACATCCAAGGCTGTAATCGATGATTTTGGGTCTAAGGGCTGGTCAAATCTCCTGTTGACACTTCTGCACCACAATGAATTTAATCCAGTATTTAGCTAGCTGTGTCAGTAAACAGCATTCGCTGCTGCATCCACAGATACAAGTTAAGGCTTTATTATGCAAAGTAGAAGCCATACATCAACACTGTCCAGAAGCGCTGCTGACTTCTCTGGGATTGGTCTCATCTGAGATGGACAGTAGCACAGTGGAATCATGTATTGTGGTCTGACAAGTCAACATTTCAAATAGTTTTTGGACAAGAGTCATACTGTAGTGTTCTCCAGGCCAAAAAGGAAATGGATCATCCAAGCTGTTATCATTGTCAGGTCCAAAAGCCAGTGTCTGTCATGGTATGGGGGGTGTGTCAGTGCCCATGGCATGGTTAACTTGCACATCGGTGAGAGCACCATTAATGCAGAAACATATGTACACATTTCGGAGCAACATATGTTGCCATCCAGACATTGTCTTTTCCAGGGATGTGCTGCATTCTCCAGCAGGACTACGCCAAACACATTTTGCGCATGGTTGCATAAGCAGAGAGTGCGGGTGTTAGTATGCCTTGCCTGTGTAACGTATAGTTCTGCGTTGTGTTTAGAGAGGGGCTGTAACGTACTATTGCGAGCCGCCCGAACGACAGTTCACCACGTCCTCT